>JAUTBS010000006.1:0-76920 GCA_032361285.1 Aequorea victoria
GTAGCCCACCCAGCCCTCATCCGGATTGAAGCGAAGGCAGCACTGTTTTCGCAATGATCGGCAACATTCCCCTCCCTGGTGCTGCCACTTCACTTTCCCGGCGGCACGCTTGAGAGCGCGACGCAGCTGTTTCGCTTGCGCCCCGGTCGCAACGCCGAAACCATGGACATGAAGGCGTACCCTTGGCGGCAAGCCGTAGGCATCTCTTTCACAACGTTCGACGTCGTCGAAGACCTCAGCCTCCTCAAGGAAGGACGTCACCTCGAGCGGCAAGGCTTCAGCCTTCAGTTCACCGCGGAGCCGATCTTGAAACCATGCGGCGGCGTTTGGTCGTCTTGAGCCATCGCGCCCGTAGTAGGCTCGGAGCTCGACCTCCGGCGCGAGGTTGATCGTAAAGTCAAAGATCCCTTTCTGAGCTGCGTAGGCGAACTCCACCTGACGACGACCCATCTCGCCGAGTTCAAGGAAGGGGGCAGGCATCGTGCGCTCGATACCGTCTGGTGTAGCGCTGTCCAATTTCTCGAACCACGACGGAAAGGTCGACCTGACACGTGGGGCTGCCGAGTTGGCGATCGTCCCCTCAAGGTCCTTCCCAGTTCCTGTTTTTTCTTCCTCTTTGCAAATGGGACAGGAAAACTCTTTAAGTTTAACTGATTGCGAGGCCTTTGGAGCCTCCCCAAGGATGGAACGAATCCAGAGGTAAGATTGCGCATCTCGCTGCTTGGTTTTGCGCCGGTATTTTTTCGGAATTCCTGCGAAAGCGGACGATGTGGCTGCTTGCCCCCGCTTTGACATCGCGATGGGACACTCTCGGTCTGAACTGGCGGCACTGAACTCGACGCATGGAGACGACGCTTCTCGCGTCGGGCTAGCTGCGCGTTCGATTGAGGTCAGGACATGGACACTGTCACTTCCTAGGTGGTGCTGCGCCTCGGCCGCTGCCGGATCCGCCCAGGATTGCATGGAACTCTCGACAGACACAGACATGGGATCTGCTGCGAGCAGCCTATCGATTTCTTTCCATTCTTCACGTCCCTGCCGGACACGCTGCCGTTCGTTCGCAACAGACTGCGCAAGCCTCTGCCTTAGCTCCGCCGGCGCGACGCGGCGGACTGCCTCTTCCAGGCCGAATTGCCCTGGAAGACGCTCGCGTTCAGCTGCGAGATTAACCCGCTTGCAATGCTCTATCGTCTCTCGATCGAGATCGCGAATAGCTTCTAAGCGTGCCTCACGCGCCCACCAGCTCTCTGGTCTAGAACTCACGGGCGCGTTCTTATCGTCCAAGCATCCAGACGTGTGATCCGCCGCGTTTGCGCTTGCAGTTAGGCCTAATTCGCCGGCGGTCATCCGGTACCCGACATCCTGTTCATTGTGACGAGGCCACGCTGGACCAAATCGGCGACGATGTAAAGCAAAATCAGCAGTTGCTGATCTAGGTGAGGCCGCGATTGCGTTTGCAAGCGCGCCGATGCAAATGCCGTAGATAGATCGCCTCGTTCCGTCTGCGTGCCGTTTCGCTTTTAATCGAGCGCAGAAGGAGCATTAACGGGCGCGTTCTTGACAGCTTTCGATAGCGTAAGCTGACATCGAAAGTCAGCTGTCCATGACGGACTGCGGTGGCGAGTGGCAGGATAGGAAGCCTTATTTTCGCAAAAAATAAAAAACTAACAAGTGCCATCAAATTTGAAGTCGATTTTGCTATGATTACGTGTAAGCAAACAAGAGGAGAGCTGTGAGGATGCAACGAGAAAACAAAGAAAGGATCTACCCCTATAGCGACCTTAAAATTACAAAATACGTCTCAGCGCAGATCGATATTTTGCGCAAAGAAAAGTCGCAAAAAGATATCGCAAAAGAGCTCGGATATCAAAATCCGAATATTATATCGATGTTCAAGCGAGGCGAAACGAAAATACCCCTCGAGAAAATACCGGGTTTAGCCAAGGCATTGCATATCGATGCGCGGCATCTCTTCAGATTGGCGATGGAGGACTATTGGCCCGATCAGCGGAAGGTTCTCGAAGATATTGTCGGAAGGATGATAAGCTTAAATGAGTACCTAATTGTCCAAGAGATACGGCGCCTTACCAACGACAAGGACGTAGCCCTAACAGCAGACTTGAGGAAAAGACTTAGAGTAGCCTTCGGATGAATTCTGCCAGTATGTAACTTTATCATCTAACTCGAAGCACCGGAAAAAATGAAGGAAAGCAAGCAGACAATCGAACAAAGTGCACGCCGCACGCCTTTGGCTCGACCCGTTTCTAAGAATAGGCGACCGCGTCAGGACGAGAGTGTGCGGGTTCTCGGGACAGTTCGTGCCATTGTCGCGTCACTGTACTGTAAGGAGTACCTGATTGGCTACACATCAGGTCCGTCGCGCAAGCGATTTGCCGATCATAGGCAGTACAACTATAAGTATGTAGTAGTTTTTGCTGATCATTTGTCTTATAACGAGGCATTGGATCTTGAGATGAAGCTGCAACGACGAATCAAAAACGAGACGGTAAGGTCCGTTTTGTTTCGCAAGTATGAGCCAAGGGCGCGGTCTGATTACAGTCGTCGTGCTGGCCACAAGGAAGGCGACAACGGAATGCGCACGCACTCGGTTTACATCGTGTGGCGCTAAAGGGGGGACCCGGCGCCTGCGCAACCGGAGGCCTCAGGCGACAGCGCGAGATGACAAATCGCGCGCGCATATCAGACGACGCCAAACATATCATAAAACCAAGGCGGCACCGTCCTGACGCCGGGCATAGTGCACCCTCTCTGACGGATGCCTGACGCTGAGATTTGTCCTAATGGCCTTCGCAGTGGCTGTTCAGACGAAGGGCCTTGAGTTCTTTTGGTTGCGGCGATGTAGCGGGTGATGGCCTTTTCAACGTCATTCACGGAGCGGAAGTCGCCCCGCTTCAGGCTCTGGCGGGTGAGCTTGGAGAAGAACCCTTCGACGGCGTTAAGCCACGAGCAGGAGGTCGGCGTGAAGTGGAACGTCCACCGCGGATGTGCCGCGAGCCAGGCCAACACCTCGTGGTGCTTGTGGGCGGCGTAGTTGTCGAGGATGGCGTGGATGACCTTGCCCGGCGGCACGGATCGCTCGACGGTCGCGATGAAGCCGATGAACTCCTGGTGCCGATGGCGGGGCACGCGGGGGCCGATTACCTTGCCTTCGAGCACGCTGAGCGCCGCGAACAGGGTCGTGGTGCCGTCGCGCTTGTAGTCGTGGGTGAGGGTCGCGCACTTGCCCGCTTCATCGGCAAGCCGGGCTGCGTGCGGTCGAGCGCCTGGATCTGGCTCTTCTCGTCGATGGAGACCACCACCGCATGGCGCGGCGGGTTCATGTACAGGCCGACGACGTCGTCGAGCTTGGCGGCGAAGTCGGGATCGGTCGAACGCTCGAAGGTCCTGATGCCGTGCGGCTGCAGCCCGTGAGCGGATCAGATGCGTTGGATGGTGCGCAACGAAAGGCCCATCGCCTTGGCCATCGCGCGGCCGGTCCAATGCGTGACGGCGCCCGGCGGCGCGCGCAAGGTGCGCTCGACCACGGCGTGGACCTTGGCCTGCGGCAACCCGGCGACCGCTGTGCGCGGCCCTAAGCACTCGGCCAAGACCGGCAAGACGCCAGTGCTCGATCCGGCCGAGGCCCGGCAGCTGCTGGACGCGATCGACATTTCGACGCCAATCGGGCAACGCGACCGGGCTTTGATCGCCCTCATGGTCTAGTCGTTCGCGCGCGTCGGCGCGGCCGTGGGGATGAAGGTTGAGGACGTGTTCACCCAGAACCGCCGGCTGTGGGTGTGGCTGCACGAAAAGCGCGGCAAGCGGCACGAAATGCCCTGCCACCATAACCTCGAGGCGTACCTTCACGTCTACATCGAAGGCTGCGGCCTGGCCGACGATCCCAAGGGCCATTGTTTCGAACGATCGGCCGGGGCACGGGCGATCTGAGCAAGAACGACCTGCCCTCGGCCAGAGCCTACCAGATGGTCGGCCGGCGCGCTGAAGCTGCCGGCATCTAGACCATGATCGGCAATCACACCTTTCGCGCCACGGGCATCACCGCCTATCTCAAGAATGGCGGCACGCTCGAGAAGGCGGCGGTCATGGCCAACCATTCCTCGACCCGGACGACGCGGCTTTATGATCGGCGCCGGGACGACGTGGCGCTCGACGAGGTCGAGCGCGTGCCGATCTTACAGATCTACAATCACGACCCCAAAAAAACCTGCGGGCTATGGCCCGCGGCGAGTAAGCTTCACTAGGTCGACCGCAAACGTCGCCGTCTCGACCGGCAGCCTGGTGAAGCCGTGGTGCAAATAAAAGGCTTCGGCCGCCGGCGAGATCGCATGGACGATCAGCAGGCGCGCCGAAACCTCTTTAGCGGCCAGGAGTGACCGCCGCGTGGCGTCGCCGAGCAGGATTCGACCAAGTCCCCTGCCCTGGCAGCTGCGGTCGATCGCCAGGCGGCCGAGGATCACAGACGGGATGTGGCGCGGCATGTTCCGGCGCATCGCGCCTGTCGCTTCCTGCGCCAGGATCTGGCCCATGCTTAGGGCATAGTAGCCGGCCACCACCAGCGAGCCGGTCTCGCAGCCGACGTAAGTGCGGCTGGCGGCGGTCTGAAGGTTGCCCCAGGCCCGCTGGCGAAGCCAGTCGTCGAGCACGACCTCGCCGGAGTCAAAGGCCGAAAGGTAGTGCTCCTCCGTCAGCAGGACCGGTGGATCAAACGGGCGCGCAGGCTCAGCCAAATCAGCGCGGCTGCGCGGCTTTGAGCAGGCGCTGCATGCCGGCCGCCTCGGCCGCCGTCGGCTCAGCGTCCATCCAGTCCATCACCTTCTGGAAGGTCTTGGCGTCAGCGTAGATCGTCGACTGGTCGAGCAGCACGTTCTTGGCCTCCTTCAGTGCCGAGGCCAGCATGAACTGCGAACGGTTTGCGCCGACCAGGTCGGCAGCCTGGTCGATGATCACGCGGTCCCGCGAGCGGGCGCGCAGGTGGATGTTCACCTCAGCAAGGGCAAGAGTGTCTGTCATGAGGTGAGGATGGCGCTGCGTGTTGACATTGTCAACACATATGCCAGTGCACTATCGTTTGCGCCTGACACGGCGTACATACGCTCATACACGTATAAGGCTATACAGTCGGGCGTTTGAGTAAGGGGCTGGGTGGCTCGCCACCCTGCCCCGTTAGACAGTTTCTCTAGTGCAGCCCCTCTGGGCCTTGGAGACCAAGCGCCCGTTCTGAAACATCGCATTCATATTCGCGCCGATCGAGCCACTACCGTCCCAGCCGTACATGACTGTCGAATAACCGGCCATGTCGGAGCGCGACAGCTCGCGTCCCGAGCACCCAAGCGTCCCGACAGCTGTGTCGTATGACATGCCGGTTTGTAACTGGTCAAAGTTATTGAATGAGACGTGGCAGGACGAACCGTGCACTGTGTTGGTGTAGGAAGACGCCATATCTTCTAGGGAATACCCGCTGCTGGTGCCAGCGCTTGCGCTCGGCGAGGAGTGCCCCCCGTTATTGCTACTGATCGCACCAAGCACCATTAAGCCCAAAAAGCCCATTACCATCTTGCCGCCAAAACTCATAATCGCCTCCCCCTCAAACCTATTTATTACGTCCAAGGGTATCAAGATCTGGCTTTACGCTACCATAGAGCGCAATCAGGCTTGCTGAGTCATTGCACGGAAGGCGCGATTGCCACGGATTAAAGAAGCCAGCTGAGCACTCTGCGTGCGACCCAGCTAATCAACGTCCTCTCATACATAGGTTGTTACGAAGTTTTCGGTATCTATCACGGCTTGCAGTAGTAATGCGTAGGGAGGGCAAGATGCCGTTGGACAAGGACACCAAGAACAAACTCATGGATGGCGCCATGGTCGCGGCCAAGGCGACCGGTCTGCTTACTTACGGTGTTCTGGCTGCCGGCTTAGCGGGCGCCGCGGGCGGTGGGAGAGTAAGTGGTGGGATTCTACCCCGCCCGATAAACATATGGAAGAATCAACGTCGGACCCGAGCTTTCCGCGATGCGCTTGAGAAAGCTGGCGTTCCAATGGATTTCGGAGTTCGGATGACTTTCAAGGATAAGCAACCGAAGGTTTCGTCATTGGCTTGGGCGGCAATTAATATAGGCGCTGACAAGTGGGAGATGGCCTACCATCTCGTGAAAAGCGGATCGGTCAACTACGGCAGTACCCGGTGCGAGATCGTTAGATAAGGCCATACGCCTGTGTAGCGTTCCCTGCGGGTCGCGCTCTCGTGAACGGGGCCGCGTGGCGTCCCCGCCCTGCGGGCGTCGATCGCTGACGCTCCGCCCCGCAGGGGCGGTAGGGCTGCGCCCGCCAAACGAGCCTAGCGCCGTGCTCGATCAATCAAGCCCTGCGGTCTGCCCCGCTGCGCTCCGCCCCCTGCGGGTGACGCGCTATGGGCGCGCGCCGCTGCTCGGATGGCGTCGTGACACGGCCTGATCGCAGGGCCACTGTCCCGGGCTAAGCTCTCCGTCTTATACTGGCTCACGCGGTCGTCGTGTCAAAGGGGCCTACCCGTCGTCTGCCTCGATGCGCGTCGAGCCAAGACAGCCCCTGAAGATGCAGGATAAGCAAAAGCGACGCTAACAACGCTTACGGTCTGGCGCAGATCGTGCGCACCGGCTGGTTCCGTGCGATTGCGGTCAAAGCCATGGCGGCGCACGAGTTCCAGATGCTCATCGTTTTGCGCGCCCAGCTGGTCGGCCACCGCCAAGCGCTCGCCAACACGATCCGCGGACTGATGAAGACCTTCGGCCTCGCCATTGCGCGCGGCGCCAAAGACGTCTTCGCCGCCCGCCTGCGCGGGCCGGCGACTGCAACGCGCGCTAATGGCGATCGTCGAGCCCAAGCTCGCTGCCTGGCAGGCGTTGCGCGAACAGATCGTGGTGCTCGACCGGCATATAAAGGCGCGGGCTAAGGACGATCCTGTCGCCCGGCGCCTGATGACCATCCCCGGCGTCGGGGCTCTCGCCTATCTCGCGGTGATCGACGATCCGGCCCGTTTCAAGCACTCAGAGTCGGTCGGCGCCTATCTCGGCCTCACGCCGCGCCGTCACCAGTCCGGCGAGGTCGACGTATCCGGCACATCTCGCTGCGGCGACGCGATGCTGCGGGCCTGCCTGTCCGAGGCGGCGACAGTGATCCTGCAACGCATGACGAGGGCCTTCTTGCTAAAGGCTTGGGGCACCGTCCTCGCCAGGCGGGTCGGCATGCGCCGAGCCAAGGCGGCGTTGTCGCGCAAGCTGGCCGTCATCATGCACCGCGTCTGGGTGGACCAGACCGAGACCGAGGACGCCGTCATGCCCGACGTCGCCTGACGAGATCCGTCTCGAGCCTCGGCTCGGGATCGGAGCCCTGTCTCGCCGGGACGAGGCTCGACGAGCGCGCTTCTTTCGT
This sequence comes from Aequorea victoria, assembly GCA_032361285.1. Lineage (NCBI taxonomy): Eukaryota > Metazoa > Cnidaria > Hydrozoa > Leptothecata > Aequoreidae > Aequorea > Aequorea victoria. Next base: position 7,429 of record JAUTBS010000006.1, read on the forward strand.
TGCGGCCCTTTCAGGTGACCGCGTTCGGGACAAAGCGCCGTCAGCTTCGCCAGCCATGTGGCGGCGCCCGATTCCCGTCGTGGCGACCGCGGAAAGAACGATGACTCGGCTGGCATGCAGGCGAAGGCGCCCCGATATCGAGCCTAGCGTCGTGCTCCCGCCCGTCGAGCCCGCTTCGCGCCGCCTCCGGCGGTGGCCTGCGGTCAGACTCGACCGCCGTTGCACGCGCTGCTCCTGGGGATGCTAGGCCGGGACGGAAAAACGACCCTTCCAGCCGGACAAAAACAACAGAAGCGCCTGCCGATGGCGCTTGCCAATTTCCACGCGATTAAAAAAGAGAAACGTTTTCCACCGCCTGCGTCGAGAAAATTAAGGAACAGGTGTTGGTGGCCGCAATCTGCGGGTTGGAGTTGGCAGCTGACAACCGCCGGCCGTTAAGAGTCTGCTAACCCTTATTTTCTTTCAAGCAATCGAGAATCATGACAGGTTGCGCCTGAGACGGCACGGGGCCGTAAGACGCGCGAGAACCGTTTTGGACGAAGCAGTTTCGGGCGAAACGGCCTCAGCCCGCGTCTTGCGGCAGGCTAACGCCCTCTCCTCCTACCTTCGCGATCTCGGCGAGCGATATTATCCGCCCTCCGCTCAGAAATCTCTGCGCTCTTTCACATCAGGAGAAGTCGCGCAGATCGTCGGCGTCTCCGACGGTTATTTGCGCCAGCTCTCTCTCGACGGGCTCGGGCCATACCCCGAGATCGGCAACGGTGGCCGACGCTCTTACCGGCTGCGGCAGATCAACGAGCTGCGCGCCTACCTTGCCACGGCGAGGCCAAAGGAGGCGGATTCCTTCCTGAACCGCAGAAAAGCCGGCGACCCGCTGCAGGTGGTCACAGTGGCGAACTTTAAGGGGGGGTCGGCCAAGACGACGACCGCCCTCTACCTCGTCCAGGCACTTGCCCTTAAAGGCTTCCGGGTGCTGGCGATCGACCTCGATCCGCAGGCGTCCTTGTCCGCCATGTTCGGCTATCAGCCGGAGTTCGACATCGCCGAGAACGCGACGCTGTACGGCGCAATTCGCTACGATGAGCATCGCCGCCCGATGCGCGAAGTCATCCGGGAGACGTACTTCGACGGTGTCGGGTTGGTGCCCGGCAACCTTGAGCTGATGGAGTTCGAGCATCATACCCCGCGCGCCATGATCGAACGGCATGCGCGAGGCCATGAGATCTTCTTCCGGCGCGTCGCGGCCGCCATCAACGAGGTGGAGGCAGACTATGACGTGGCGGTGATCGATTGCCCGCCGCAGCTCGGCTACCTCACCATGGGCGCTCTGAACGCGGCGACGGCGATGCTGGTGACGGTTCACCCGCAAATGGTCGACATTGCCTCGATGAATCAGTTCCTGCTCATGACCTCGGACCTCATGCAGGTCATCGAGGAGGCGGGCGGTCGCTTGAGCTATGACTTTGTCAGGTACGTGATCACGCGACACGACCCACGCGACGTGCCCGAGCTCGAGATCGTCGGCTTGCTCCGCAACCTGTTCGGCGCCGACGTCCTGAAGGCGACCGCGTGGAAGTCTACGGCCATCGCCAACGCCGGGCTGACCAAGCAGTCGCTTTACGAGCTGCCGCGCGGCGCCTTCGGCCGCAACGTCTACGACCGAGCGCTTGAGGCGATGAACGCCGTCAACGCCGAGGTCATCGACCTGATCAAGGGAGTGTGGGGACGATGAGCAAGCGGACCGACGCCATCCGCTCGATGTTCTCGGGCGCGCCCGCGTTGTCAGGTGACAACGTCCCGATGACGAGGGTGCCCTCCGGCTCCGTTCGATCAATGCGGGATACTTTTTCCGAGGTCGAGCTCGAAAACGAGACGCTGCGCGCAACGCTGGCGGCGGGGGCAGGGGCCGTCGAGATCGATCCGGCGCTAATCGACCCGTCTCCTCATGCAGACCGTTTCGAGGAAGAAGACCGGGAAACCTTCGAGACACTGAAAGCTTCGATCGCCGAGAAAGGGCAGCTGATCCCGGTCCTGTTGCGCCGGCACCCCAAGGATGCCAGCAGGTATCAGAGTGCCTTCGGCCACAGGCGCATCCGCGCGGCCAGGGCGCTCGGCATCAAGGTCAAAGCCTACCTCCGCGACCTCAGCGACGAGGACTTCGTCGTTGCGCAGGGCCTCGAGAACTCCGCACGTGAAAATCTAAGCTTTATAGAGCGGGCCGTCTTCGCGCGCAGGCTTGAGCAGGAGGGCTTCGGACGCGCTGTCATCCAGTCCGCGCTGTCAGTCGACAAGGCCGAGGCGTCAAAGCTGATCGCGGTTGCCACCGCCGTCCCTGCGACGCTGGTCCGCGCCATCGGCGCAGCGCCCAAGGTGGGGCGCCCGCGCTGGCAAACGCTGGCCGCCGCGCTCGGCGACAAGGCGGCGCAGGGCATGGCGACCGCCGCCATCGGCGCGGACGACTTCGGGCATCGTCCGAGCGACGAGCGCTTTGCGGTGGTGTTGGCGGCTGCCACCGCGAGGCCGCGTGCCGCAGAGCGGGCTCGTAGAGGCGCCGTCACTAGCGCCGAGGGCAAGGAAATCGCGCGCTTCTCGCTGAGGGAGCGCAACCTGACGATGACGATGGAGGAGCCGAACTTCGCGGCATTCGTCGTCGAAAAGATTCCGGAGCTGTTCGAGGCTTTTGCCGTCAGCTTGGAAGTGAAACGGTAGGCCACCAGGCCTGCCAGATGCGGCACTAGAAGGAGAAGTCGGCAAAGAAAAAGGCCCCCAGAACGTTGTCCCGGAAGCCCTTCTCTCGGTTGGCGCTTAGAGAATCACACTTCCGCAAATCTCAGTCAAGCGTTTGGACGCCGTTCCGGCGAGCAAATTTCTGTTGCCTGCTTGAGGGCAGAGCATGGAACCGAGATTACCGACGACGCCCTTTGGGCGGCGAACTCTTACGCTTGCCCATATGGCAGCGAACGCGAACGCAAAGGCATCCACCGACCCCAAGCCGGTCCACAAATGGCAGGTGTTCCGCGACGTTTGTGCAGCGAAGAACGCTCTCGGCTTGTCAGAACGGTCTCTTGCCGTGCTGGACGCTTTGTTGAGCTTCCATCCCGAGACCGCGCTAACCGGCGAAGCCCTGATCGTCTTCCCGAGCAACCGGCAGTTGGCGCTACGGGCTCACGGCATGGCGGAAGCGACCCTCAGGCGACATCTGGCGGCCTTGGCGGGGGCAGGGGTCATCGTCCGCAGGGACAGCCCCAACGGTAAGCGTTACGCCCGCCGCAGCGGCGGCGCCATCGAGACTGCGTTCGGCTTCGATCTGGCTCCGCTGGTGGCCCGCGCCGGAGAGTTTGCCGGGATGGCGGAAGCCGTACGAGCCGAGGACCTGGCGCTGCGTCTCGTGCGCGAGCGGATCACGCTTTGCCGCCGCGACATCGTGAAGATGATCGCCCTCGGCATCGAGGAAGGCGAGGATCTGCAGAGGCATCACGCGCTGTTTCGGTCCATCGTTGAACGGATTCCGCGGCAGGCGAGCAGGGCGCTCTTTGAAGGCCTTGCTGAGGAACTGACGCTGCTCGCCGAGGAAGTCGAGAACCTGCTGACAGACCTCGCAAATTGTGTAAATAAGAACGGCAATGCCGATCATTCTGAGCGCCACAGACAGAATTCAAATCCAAAACACCTAGTTGAACTTGAACCTCGTCAATCGAATGACGAAGCGGCGAGCGTGAAGCCAACGATCGTAGAACCGAAAGCGGCGATGTTCCCCCTGGGGATGGTGCTGGACGCTTGCCCGGATCTGCTTGACTACGCGAGAAGCGGCATCACCAACTGGCGGGACTTTCTCGCCACCGCTGCCGTCATTCGGCCGATGCTCGGGATCAGCCCAAGCGCCTGGGAGGACGCCGTCGATGCGATGGGCGAGCAGCACGCGGCGATCGTCGTGGCGTGTATTCTGCAGCGGAGCGACGGGATCACCAGTGCCGGCGGCTATCTACGCGATTTGACGCGTCGCAAGCGCGAGGGGGAGTTTACGATCGGGCCGATGGTGATGGCGCTCTTGTCTGGGAAGCGTCGCAAAGAGCGGCGTCGCGCATGACTTTGCTTGGAGCCGCTCGGTCCCGGTCTAGTCGATCTGAAGGTCAGCGAGCAATGAACCGCCAATTTGAACATCCGAAGCGCCTTCGATCGAACTTCCGTCTTGGTGGTTTCGTCGTGTCGAGATCCTAAAGGGCTTGGCATGTCAGCCGAGCCTCGCTGCCAGGCCGCGCTCGATCTCGGCGCCGTTGTAGTAGTCGGCGGCTTGCTGCACCGAGCGGTGTCGCGACTGCGCCATGGCTTCCTGCAACGGCACGCCTTGGCGGGCGGCCTCGGTGAGGTACCCCGATCGAAGCCCATGCGCCGAGAACGCCGCCGGCGCCAACCCTGCCAGAGCGCAGCGCTTTTTGAGGATCGCGTTGATGCTCTGCCCATCGAGCGCGCCCGGGCTGAGCCGGCCAAACCGGTCGATAGCCCGAAACGCCGCCCCCGACTGGAGACCCGCGAGCGCAATCCACTGCTTGAGGAACACCACGGGCCGGCCGACGATGTAGACGCGCTCGTTGGAGTCTGCGCTCGCCGTCTTGGTGCGGCCGAGACGGATTTCCATCGCGGGCAGGGGAGTGCCGTCGGCGTCCCCGACGGGATCGCGGTCGACAAGATCGGCGATCCTGAGCTGGGCGATTTCTGAGCGTCGCCGCCCGCCGGAGGCGAAGGCGATGAGCAGGATTGCGCGATCGCGCAGGTCGACGATGCTTCCGGTGTTGCAGGTCGCGATGAGCTTTTCGAGAACGTCCTTGGTGACCGCCTTTGTGCTTTTGCGGGCGCGCGGGCGCGGGTTGGCGCGCACCGCCAGGCGCATCGCATGGCGCACACTCGCCAGTCCGAACGGCGCCGCAAACCCCTTCCAGCGATGGATGGTCGACCACAGCGCCAGGCGTCGGCGGACGGTGGCGGGCGCGTGCGGCCCGTCGGTTTTCAGGCAGCCGTCTTGGAGGAGAAGGGCGCGGACGTCCTTCGGCATGCCGTGTGAGGCATCGCGCTCGTGCTCGTCCTCGTCGTAGAGGTGATGGGCGATAAATTTCAGCGCCAAGGCTTCGGTCGCCGGCCAGGGTAGGGCGTGGCCGAGCGCAGCGTGGGCCCAGGTCTCGAGATAATTGAGGTCTGAGGCGATCGCTCGCAGCGTGTTGGGCCCGGTGCCTTTCTCGGCGAGATGGCGAAGGGTGGCAAAATCATCGTCGGTGAGGATCAGCGCCATGCGGGCGCGGGCCTCGAGCGGCAGGATGGCGGCAAGCGGGTCTCGCGCTGCCAGCGGCGGCTTCTTCGATGGGCTTGCCGAGGTTTGCGGGAGGCCAGCATGGCCCCCGAGTGATGCGGCGGGGTTTTGCGGCGCCTCGATGCCGTCGGCGGGCGTATCGACAGCGACGTCGGCCGGCCCTGGCTCGTTCAATTGCACGGCAAAACCTCCAGTGTGGTGCTGTGGCCCTCCGGGTGAAGGGTAGCGTTGGTGTGGCGGCGCCGCAAGCCATCGATAAACGAAACTTATCGATGGCATGACAGGGCTATCCTGCGCTGGCCCTGTCACGGAAGCCAAGCTATGGTAAGCTTCCGTTCTGAGAAAGAAACAACGCCTGTGCAATCACTTGTTTCTTCTGCTCTCGGCGTCTCGGACCCGTCGGCCCTCGACCTGGCAAAGGCCGAGGACGCCCTCGCTCGCCTCGACGAACGCCTCGCCACAAGCCCCATCGCCGACGCTTTCCGCGCCCGAACGCATGTCCACGATGCCGCCGCCGCACTGTTCCTCGAAGGCGAGCTCGTCCACATCGACGACCTCGTCCTCCACGACGCCGCCGCCGATATCCGATCGCCGACCCACGCCCTTACCCGTTCCCACGCAGCACTTCGCGCCCGCCGCCGCGTGGCCGCCGCGACTCCGGGCTGGGCCGCCAGCGCCGGTCTCAGCCAGCTGCGCGGCCTCTCATCGCCCGACGGCGCTCAGGACAAACTGGCAAAGCACGAGGATCCGATCCAGGCCGAAGAGGACGCGCTCGAAGCCGAACTCGCGGCGCTAGATGCCCTGCTGGCACGCACGTCAAAAATCCTCGACGGCCATCCCGTCGCCGCCGTGAAGGCTCCAGATCTGCTCACCCTCGCCGACAAGGACCGCCTCGAGGAATGGCTGGCCTATCTGCGCCCGACCGAGCCCAAAACGCCCGTGCTGGCCGCCGCCCTCGCCGGCGCCGCGCTCGACACCCTGACCCCGCTGCCAAACCAGGCCTGGCTCGGCCGCCTCCTCATCGCCGACTTTTTGCGCGCTCGCGAAAAAACCAGGCATCATCTGCCAGCCCTCAATATCGGGATGAAGCTCGCCACCCGCGATCGCAAGCGGGGCAGGGCGGATCGCACCGCGCTGTGGATCGCCGCCATCACCGCCGCCGCCGAAACCGGGCTCAGCGACCACGATCGCCTGCTCAACATCTTTCGCGGCTTGCAGCGCAAGCTTTTGGGCCGCCGCTCGACCTCAAAACTGCCGGGGCTGATCGAACTGGTGATGCGCGCGCCAGTGGTCTCCAGCCAGACGATCGCGGCCGAGCTCAAAGTGACGCCGCGCGCAGCGCAGGACCTGGTCGCAGAGCTAGGGCTTCGAGAGATGACTGGTCGCACCCGCTATCGCTGCTGGGGGGTGCTGTGACCCGTTCGCCGAGACCGCCATCGATTGGCTGACTCAAAGGTGGGAGATTGATTCGAGAAATTCGTTGGACGGGAAACGGAGCGCCATCGAGACTCGAGCTCTCAAACCTTCAGGAGAGCCGGGTGCTCCAGGTCCTGGTGCTCGAGCGTGTCGAGCCGAAAGCCAACGTCCATCGCTACTATGTGCTCGCCATCGAGCCGACCCTGTTCGGCGACGTCGGCCTGAGGCGCGAATGGGGGCGCATCGGCAACCGCGGCGGAGCTAGCCGGCTCGAGATTCACGACGATCAGGACGCTGCGAAGGAGGCACTTGGAACCTGGCTCAGGCGCAAGCAGGGGAGGGGGTATTCTGTCGTCGGCATCTGACGCAGGAGGAGCCGCCACTCACGAGGCTACCGAAGCGCTTGTTGAGGCTTGCCTCGAGCAAAGCTGATCGACCAAAGGTTAGGTCTTTTCCCCCCCCTCAAAGCTAGCCTTAAGGTTGGATGCAGAGCCCTCCGCTATCGCCGCCGCAGGGCGGCCGTCACCGCATGCTCACGCCGGAGTCCCTTGGCAGCATGTCTCAGCTAAGCCTTATTGCGCTAGGAAGCGAGTGGCGTTCAAGACCTCGCACAGATCGCTCGCAGATTTGCGCTCCGCTGGCCTGGGCAGAGACGAGCGAACCCCTTGGGTCCTTAGCCATTGGGCCTATCGGATAGGCTCAGTCTTGCTGGCGATCTCGGCCATCCGGCCACGGCTTGCTCGGGTCTCAATCGCAAACTCGATCACGCCGCCAAAAATTCCTTATCCCCATTCTCGGACGAGTGTTGACGGCGAGCTTATGCAAGAGGCGCCACGAAACGGTCGTAGATCAGGCCTCTCGAGCAATGTGCCTGAGATACGCCCCGTAGCCCGACTTGCCGTAGCGCTCGGCGGCGCGCAGCAGGCCTGCCCGATCGATGAAGCCCTGGTTGAAGGCGATCTCCTCGATGCAGGACATCTTCAATCCCTGTCGCCGCTCGAGGATCTCGACGAATTGCCCGGCCTCGGCGAGGCTGTCGTGCGTGCCGGTGTCGAGCCACGCGAAGCCGCGGCCCATGACCTCGACGTGCAGGTCGCCGCGCTCGAGATAGGCCAGGTTGACGTCGGTGATCTCCAGCTCGCCGCGCGCCGACGGCTTGATCGAGGCGGCGATGTCGAGGACGTCGTTGTCGTAGAAATAGAGCCCGGTGACGGCGAGGTTCGAGCGCGGACGCGCCGGCTTCTCCTCGATCGAGAGCGCGCGTCCGCGCGCGTCGATCTCGACCACGCCGTAGCGCTCCGGATCGGAGACGACGTAGCCGAACACCGTCGCGCCCGTCGCGCGCGCCGTCGCGAAGCCGAGCAGCTCGGGAAGGCCGTGGCCGTAGAAGATGTTGTCGCCGAGCACGAGGGCGACCCGGTCGCCGCCGACGAACTCGCGACCGATGAGGAAGGCCTCGGCGAGACCGTTCGGCGACGGCTGCACCGCGTAGGACAGTCCGACTCCGAACGACGAGCCGTCGCCGAGCAACTGCCTGAACAGCGCCTGATCCTGCGGGGTCGTGATGATCAGGATCTCGCGGATGCCGGCCATCATCAGGGCGCTGAGCGGATAATAGATCATCGGCTTGTCGTAGACGGGCAGCAGCTGTTTCGAGACGACGAGCGTCAGCGGGTAGAGCCGCGTCCCGGAGCCGCCGGCGAGGATGATGCCCTTCATCGCGCTGTCTCCCGTCGATCGCCGATGAGGTCGCGGACGACCTCGCGGGTGCGCGCCTGCCAGTCTTGCGCGCGATAGCCGAAGGTCGCACCGAACCGCGTGGAATCGAGCACCGAATTGCGGGGGCGCCGTGCCGGCGTGGGATACGCCGCCGTGTCGATCGGCTCGACCGGCGGGCGCCTGCCCGTCGTCTCGGCCTGCGCCGCGACGATCGCCACCGCGAACTCGTGCCAGCTGATCGCGCCGGGGCCGGCGAAATGGAACGTGCCGGTCGATGCCGCGCCGCCCTCGGCCAGCGGCAGGCCCGCCGCCAGAATGGCTTCCGCGATGTCGGCGGTGGCCGTCGGGGTGCCGTGCTGGTCGGCGACGACGCGCAGACGATCCCGCTCGGCCGCCAGCCGCAGCATGGTCTTCAGGAAGTTCGAGCCGTGCACGCCGTAGACCCAGGCGGTGCGCAGGATCACGTGGCGCGGATTTGCCGCTCGCACCGCGGCCTCGCCCTCGGCCTTGCTGCGACCGTAGATGCCGAGCGGCGCGATCGGATCGTCCTCGGTGTAGGCGCCGCGCTTGGTGCCGTCGAATACGTAATCGGTCGACAGGTGGAGGATCGGCACGCCTCGGCGAGCCGCCGCGCCGGCGAGGATGCCGGCGGCGTCGCGATTGACCGCCAGCGCGAGCTCCGGCTCGCTCTCCGCCTTGTCGACCGCGGTATAGGCCGCGCAATTGACGACGAGGCGCGGGGCGGTCCGCGCCAAGGCCGCGTCGACCGCCGTCGCGTCGGTGATGTCGACGTCGCGCCGCGTCAGCCCGATCGCCTCGATGTGCCGCGCGGCGGCGAGCGCCATCAGCTCGCAGCCGACCTGGCCGGCCGCGCCGAAGACGAGGATCGGCCCGCTCACGACGCCACGCCGAGACGCTGGCCCTGGTAGGTGCCGGAGCGGATGCGCCGCCACCAGTCCGGGTTGTCGAGATACCAGGCCACCGTCTTGCGCAGCCCAGTCTCGAAGGTCTCGCGCGGCACCCAGCCGAGCTCGCGCTTGATCTTGCTCGCATCGATCGCGTAGCGCCGGTCGTGCCCGGGCCGGTCGGTCACGAAGGTGATCAGCCGCGCGCGCGAGCCGGCCGCGTCTGGCGCCAGCTCGTCGACCAGCGCGCAGATCGCCCGCACGACCTCGATGTTCGTGCGCTCGTTCCAGCCGCCGACGTTGTAGCCCTCGCCGACACGGCCATCGGTGGCGATCGTCACCAGGGCGCGCGCGTGATCCTCGACGTAGAGCCAGTCGCGGATGTTGTCGCCGGCCCCGTAGACCGGGATGGGCTTGCCCTCGAGCGCGTTCAGGATGACGAGCGGGATCAGCTTCTCGGGGAAATGGTACGGCCCGTAATTGTTGGAGCAGTTCGAGGCCACCGTCGGCAGGCCGTAGGTGTGGTGCCAGGCGCGCACGAGATGGTCGGAGCCGGCCTTCGAGGCGGAATAGGGCGAGTTCGGCTGGTAGGGGCTCTCCTCGCGGAAAAAATCGTCCGGCCCGAGCGAGCCGAACACCTCGTCGGTCGAGACGTGATGGAAGCGAAACCGCGCCTTGGCGTCGCCTTCGAGTCCGGCCCAGTGCTGCCGCGCCGCCTCGAGCAGCACGAAGGTCCCGATGACGTTGGTCTCGATGAAGGCCGCGGGGCCGTCGATCGAGCGATCGACATGGCTCTCGGCGGCGAGATGCATCACAACGTCGGGGCGGAAGCGCGAGAAGGTCGCGCGCACCGCGGCGGCATCGCAGATGTCGACCTTGGCGAAGGAATAGCGCGGATCGTCGGCGACCGAGGCGAGATTGTCGAGGTTGCCGGCGTAGGTGAGCTTGTCGAGGCACATGACCTCGTGCGCCGTCTGCGCGATCAGGTGGCGCACCACCGCCGACCCGATGAAGCCCGCCCCGCCGGTGACCAGAAACCGCATCGTCAGCTTTCGAACCGGAAGGGCGTCGTCACCTCGCGCAGGAACGGCAATATCGCGTCCTTCTCCGAAACCTTCATCTCGGCGTGGGGAAGCGGCCATTCGATGGCGATGTCGGGATCGTCGAACCGAATGTCATCTGCGGTCACAAAGATCTCACGCGGCGCCACGCTCATCATTGAGCAAGCTCGAAGCCGTCGATCCGGATCCCTTTTGTGAGAAAGAAGCCGCGAGCGCCCGCGCTTCGCGCAAATTCCTTCAATCGCGGGGCACCGGACACATCGGGCGCCAGCGGTTCGCGGCGGCAGGAGGCGCGCGTGATCGAGGCACTAATCACCATTGTCGACGGGGCCCCTGGAAACATCCGATATAGCAAATATCGACGTACCTCTCAATCATTCGACAATATAAAACTAGTCTTATCAAGAAAAAAAGATTCAATTCATCAACAAAGACGCATCATCTACTGATCGCGCAATCACTTCATCAAGTTCGGACGCAATTTCCTCAGAACGCTTAGCAATGTCCATCAATTTGGCATAATCGATCGGCCGACGTTTTGCAATCTCTCGTGTGACGTTTATCCCAAGCCGCAGCAATCCTGCTAGGTTGGCGAGTTCGACGGTCCCTTCCATGACACACCCTAAACAAGAGGCTTCCGAGCTTCCAAACAACCTTCCCCACGTGAATCGTGCTATATACTGGCTGTGCCCTTGGCGCCAGTGGCCGAGTGGACGAGAAGCCATTCTTTTTTCGGATGACTTCTTGTGAGCAGATCTGAGCGAAGACATGCCATATTTCGTATGATATCTCATTATCCACTACTGTCTGTTGTGCGACGCCTTTTCGGCTTTCGGCAAAGCTCACCAGTTATCGTTGTTATGTCGCGTTGACAGCACGCTGCACGGCATTTCATCGCGGGCCTTTTCAGATGATGTACGATCCGATGGGTCATCTGCCAAGCCGCCTTAAATAGGCCGAAGGCAACGCCGAGCACTAGTAGGCTGATGAAAAGGCGGGAGATCGTGGTTGTCTTTCGGCGGAACACGCTGTTGCCGCTCGACGACTGCTTCTACGCACTTCAGGCGACGATCCCGCATCTGACGGGCTCGTCCCTGCATCGGTGTTTGCAGCGCAAACGGCATCTTGCGGCTGCCCGACGTCGATAGCGACAAACCGCTCAAGCGCAAATTCAAGACCTGTGCGATCGGCTACTTCCATTTCCATCGCCAAGGTACGCACGGCGGAAGGTCAGCTTCATCTCTTCGTCGCCATCGACCGAACGTCAAAGTCCGCATTCGTTCAGCTTGCGAAGACCGCCAACACCGCCATCGCCTGCGGCTTCCTCGCAGCGTTGGTCGCGGCAGTCCCGTACGGGGTCCACACGGTGCTGACTGACACGGCATCAGTTTGCCAACCTGCCGAGTAAAACAGGCCTGGTCCAACAGCCAGGTTACGCGGACATCCCTTCGATCGCTCTTGCCAGAAGTCTGGTATCGAACATCGCTTGACGAAGCCGAAGCATCCTTGGACAAACGGACAAGTCGAACGGATGAATCGGACGATCAAGGAGGCGACATCAAGCGCTTCCACTACGACACCCACGATCAGCTTGCATCGCACTTCGCCGACTTCGTATAGGCCTACAATTACGCGCGGCGGCTGTAGACACTCAAAGGCCTCTCGCCTTCTGCAAAACCCGGACAAAATAGCCGGAAAATTTCACTCTCGTTGCCAATGCCGGAACTAACACCTAGCGCACTTCATCCACGCATTGGTTCCTGTCGTTGGTGCCAAGATCGAGGCCTAACGGCGGGACTACAACTAGAGCCGTCCTCGCACATCGCATGGCCGAACGAATACGCTGCTGCCGTTGCTCTTAGGACCGCCGAATGAACGCTGGATCCTCATCTTCAGGATGGAGGGTAAACCGGGGGACCACCAAAGGCAGCTACACCTCTTAACCTAGCGTGGTGAACTTTGAGGGTAGGTCACGGGCGGTGAGGTACGATGCGGATTTGCCAATCCACGTCCGGGTTTATGTCCTGCAGATTGCGGTGGCAACTTGGAATACCTGAACGCGATGGCTGTGGGTAAGATGCGCGAGTATATCGTTCGGCATGTTGCCATTCGCATGATTTGGCGATAGCTTAATTTTTGAAACGGGGCAATAAATATGCAATATCAACTTCGAAAGCCACATATAGATGACATTTGGATACTTAGCTTGGCCTATTTGAAGGTTTTGAGCCTGACTAATACAAATATAGGTAGCAGAGAGGCTAAAGCGCTAGCAAGCATGGTTCTCCTTGCGGGGCGTAGAAGTAGCGAAAGCCTCGCGTTCGAAGATATTAGCAATATTGTGCAAATGGTATTGAGTGTTTCTTATTTGCAATAACTGACGCCGAGTCATTCTGATTTCTAGGAAGAAAATTCGTCGTTAATTCTTATTGAGAATTATGCCACAGATGATGGCTCTATTTGTGGTGAAGCTTTTGATTTATGCCTTTGCTTCTGAAGAGCTATCTGAAATCGGCGACTTTCTAAGTGCTTCATTCGAGAATTCATCCTCGACTGGATACTTTGCTGCCGCTTCGCACATTCCCCATACTGCTTCGTGAAACAAAGACTGTTCAAACGATTTGGGTATCCCTAACGTAATGCCATCTTCACATAGCAACCTCACCTCTTGCTTCATCAGTGCGATATAATCTTGAACCCCCGCTGGCTTCATGGCAACTGCATATTCAAAAGCGTCAAATAAATTTCTATCTCTTCTAAAAACATCTATGAGAAGTTCAACGACAAGGCTATACTTCTTGTTCGGATCTAAGCTAGTCGACCTAGCCAAGTTGCGAATCTCAATGTAATGTTCTTCGATCACCGCCGATATAATCAGCTGAAATATCTCGTCAGGACTCTTAAAATAGTACGTGATCAGCGCGGGCGTGACGCCACAAGCACGTGCTAAATTCTTTCTTTGAAAAATATCGTATCTTTTGACGCGCAACTCATCGCGCGCTTTCTGGATCAGTCCCAACTTTCCCACTTCTGCCTCGCCCTTTGGGGGGCGTCCGACTTTTCTCTGATCCAACGCCGTACTCCACGAAATCAATCATTCAGTAATTTCCCGCTGGCGATCCAAGCATGATTGCATCAAAATGCAAGAATAATTTTAATTGTAACGCAGGGTAATTTCGGCTAAGGGAGGGGGGAAAGGTCGTACCATCAGCTCTAGATCCGCTTGTTATCAGGTAGTGTAACAAAGAGTTGCTGATCGCGAAACCATGCTTTCTCAACATATGCTGCAGGCAAATATGGTCCGTACCTTTTGACATTCGACTAAGGTATAAAGGGCTTCGGCTCTGTCACCACTTCCTTTGGGCGGTTGACGGGGCACCCTGGTGAAACGCCCGTCGCTCAGCGGCCAGGATGGCGCGGGTCTTCTGCAGTACCGGCCCTGCGATGACAAAAGGCGCCCGGGCCGCTTCGTGAGCCAAGGGCGCGAACGCTGGATGCAATACCATGGGAAGATTAGCGTTCTCGAACTCAGCGCGATTGCCGCAATCGAGATAGCTCTCCACTCCGAGTCCTTCCGCGACTAGAATGTCGTGCCGGTCGAGTTCTATGTGGACGTAGTCCACCTCCGACACGGCCTCCTGCACGACGAGCTGGCCGTCCGCCAAATAGATCGCGGGGATCAAATATTCAGCAGTCGCATCGCGAATGTACACACCGTGCCCCGGCGACACGACAAGGTCGCGCGTAGGAATATCGCCGCCAAAAGCGCCGGCGATGATACGAACTGGATTGACATCGCGAGGCCGCGGATGAGCACCCGGTTTCACCTTGCGCCGGCCGATCCAATGGACCGGGACGGCAGCTCCGTCGACCGTTGAAACTAGATCGCCGATCTCGAGATCCTCGACACACCGTTCCCCGCTGGGTGTCGCGATGTGTGTGCCAATCCTAAAGCATTCCACATTGCCGCTTGCATCAGCTGAGCTGGTGGCCGGTGTTGCCACCGCGATACCATCTGCGCCAGTGTTCGCGACCTTAGGTGCGGCGGTGACCCCCGAGGCACCCGTCGCCCCTCGGCCGACTTGAATATTAAGCGGCACGGCGACACCCGTCGCGCCGCTTGTCACATTCAGTGCCGCGGCCCCCGTAGCGCCAGTGGGTCCGTCATTCGAACTAGTCGCTGCGCCCCTGGTCTCGCCGACAGCGCCTGGTGTGCCAACGGACGCCGTTGCCCCGCTTGCGTCGACGCCGCTGGCCGCGCCCGTGCTGCCGGGCAAGGTGGCGCCCTTGACGCTACTCGTGGATGTTGCATTAAAGGTGCTTCCTGTCGCGCCTGTCGCACTGCCGCCAGTTGCCGCAGTGTAGCCGACATTGCCTGTTGCGCCGTCCGTCGAAACACCCGTAGACCCTGAAGAACCGACCGCCCCGGTCGCGCCAGCAATGCCAGTCGCCTTAGTAGAGCCTGTCGTCTCGGGCCCTGTCGCGCCGGCGGCTACGGCGCCTGTCGCGCCAGGGCTACCCGTCGCACCGGCGGCCGTCCCGCCCGGGCTAGAAATCTCGACGATAAGCGGCCGATCGCTCATCGCCACGCTAATTATGTTCGTATCGGTGTTTTGGCTCTCCACCGAGCCCGTGAGCACGTCGTAGACCTTCACATCGGCTGTCTGCTCGAGCGAGAGGGACACTTGATGCGTGGAGGCCGCGATCTCGGAGTTTGTGGCTTCGTTCCAGATCGGCTGCTCGTTCCACAGCGCGATATCGAATGTTCCGTTGGATTTTTCCAGCAACAGGCTGTTGTCCTGAGACGTCGTGCCCGACAGGCTGTACTGAAGCGATCCTGGTGCGAAAGTTTTCGCCGTCGACCCGCTATCCGCAATCAGCGTCGAGAGGTTGTGCAAAGCGGTGGCGGCAGCCTTGGGTGTTCCGTCACCGTTGAAAATGCCAAAGCTATTCTCGAGATCGCTGCTTGACGGATTTGTTATGTTGTCCATCAACTCGTATATAAAAGTTTTTGATGCTCCGTCCTTATAGGCATCAAGCAGTAAATTGACTGTCATCTTGGCCTGTGCGTCCTGATTGACGCCGCCTCCACCCCATTGCTGTGCGTCGACTGCTGTGTAATACCCAGATTCAGTAATATAGACAGGTTTGCCCGGTGCGGTCGATTGCGCATTGGTGATTGCCGACCTGATTGCAGAAGCAGGCTCCGCGCCTTGCGAAAAGTAGGCATGCCAATTTGAAGCGCCGACCGATCCCGCAACGTTTCCTTGCTGTTGGATCTCCGCGGGGCCCGCGTTGGCGAGCGAAGCGGCGATAACTGTTTTGCCGCTTAGGGCCGTGTCTGACTGAACAGCGTTGTGAAGCGCAGCGTCCAGCGCGGCACCCCAGGAAGGGTTGTCAAACGAGTTTTGGCCATTGAAAGTATCGTTGTTAACGTTAAATTCGTTAGTGCCTTCAATAGAAGCAACACTGCCGGGATTCGACTTCTCCAGCGCGTCAATACGCGAGATGTCTGCCGAAAGATCGACGTTAGGGCCGGTCGTAATAATGTCAAATTTTATTCCCTGGCTCGCGAGTCTCTGATATTCAGTCAGATCAAAATTCGCGTAGGGCGTCGAGTCGCGTACATTAACAACGCCAATGTAGGCAAGTTCCGACTCTACATTCGACCAGTTTGACCACGGGCCGCTCCAAGAGACGTGTGTATTAACGCCGATAGAACCCATGAAGTCGGCACTACGCTGCGCCGTATTCGTAGGTGTTGTTGCCACCAGATGTACCTCTCGCAGTCCGAATCAATAGCTAAAATTACACTAGGAGATAATTAACTGTTAGGCCGTTGCAGTATTATCACTTGAGCCTATAGCAAGATGGCGATAAAATGTCAGAAAGGCTGCGCTGATCGCATAAGAGACGAGATTGATTAGGATATGGGCAGTCGGGGGCTCGATCGGTCTGCCAAATCAATGGCTTATGCCGTAGGCTTATTAGGTCATTGTCTCCTATTTTGTACTCATTAGATCCCGTCTCGGCTGCCGATTTGCGCAGAGCTTCGAAAGGGGCTTGTGGATGGCGCGGCATGATCTCAACAACGCGGAATGGCACATCGTTGAGCCTCTGCTCCCAGCCGTTGGCAAGGGCAAGCGTCGCGTCGACGACCGGCGTCTTGTGAACGGGATTTTTTTTGTTCTGCGAACCGGCTCGCCCTGGCGCGATCTGCCGTCGCGCTACGGATCGTACACGACCGTCTATAACCGCTACAATCGGTGGGCGAAAAAGGGCGTCTGGATGAATGTTTTCAATGCTTTGGCGCGGCGTTCGCCCGCCTCGCTAAGCCTAATCGATAAAGCTATCATACAAGCCCAAAGGCACGAAATGAGCGACGAGATGGATAACTCCGCGCCTTCGCGCTGAGGTCCTCAGTCGGGATAGACACGGAAGACCCTGGACGCCACGTCGAACTTTGCCTTTTGGCTTGCAGAAAAGGCGGTGCGACGACGTGCAGACTTCAAAAAGTAAGCGTTGACGCAAAGGCATTCGCCGTCGAACGCGGGAACTTCTTCGATGCGACACAGGCGTAGGTCGAAGACGCCTAGCTGATCGATGAGCTCGTGCAACAAGGCCTGCCCCTTGTAAATTGGGTAGAACCAGGCCTCGGTTTCCACGGCAAGGACGTCGTCAAGAAGATCGCCGAAACCATCGAGGGCGCAACTTTCGAAACCTTCGATATCGAGCTTGACGACGTCGGGCCGAGGCGCGACCGCATCGGCGACAAGACGATCGTAACGCGTGCAATGGATCTGAACAACTTTCTTCGTCGCATAGGAATTTGCGATCTTGTAGCCGCTGAGGACATCCGTGTCGGGCTGCAGCACGGAGGTGCATCCGAACCACTCGCCAACATACAGTTCGCGGGTCTCATCTTTGTCGCCCAACGCGTGAGGAAGGACATAGAATTCATCGAAATGCGAAAGCCTACGCGCGAGGAACGCCGCCTCTTCCGCGTTGGGCTCGAATAAGACCGGGACTAGGCTCTTGCGGTAACGCAACCATTTGGACTGAAGGCCGGCCGATGCACCGACGTCGACGAGCACTATCTTGTCCTGGAGGACGGTTGATGCCGGTAGAGCAGAGAAACGCTCGTGAATAAATTCGAGGGCCAGTGCCTGGGCCCTCCTTTTCAAATAGGGCATGGGTTTCCCCGCATGGCTTCGACGGCTTTCAGCTCATATTGTGAGTGCATTCCCTCTAGCATGCCGACTGCGATCCAAAAGAAGAGCCCAATTTCACCCACTGTTGTAGTGCCCGACGTGAGCAGCAGGAGCTGCGCGAGCAGAGCGGCCTGCAGCCCGGCGGTCTGCGCGTCGTCTGGGTGTCTGAACGAAAGGCATCGCAAGACGATCATTAAGATTGCGAGCACGTAGAGCATGCCGCCGATCGCGCCCAAGGAAAGAAGGATTTCGATAGGGCCGCCGTCGATGACCTTGGTCGCTGCTCCGTCGGCCGCCTGGTAGCCCCCGGCGACGCCCAGGCCTGCACCAAATGGTGCTTCGCCGAGATCCTCGATAAGTTGAGCGTATCCCGTCGACCTGTCACCGAGGCTGCCGTCGGTCGCAAGTTGCGTGAAGCTTGTAAATCGAGCTTCCATGATCTGACCGACGTCGGGTAGGGCGAGGGCAGACGGGAGAATGATCGCCGCAGCAGCTCCTAGTGACATGAGCGTCCAACGCGACTTTGCGCCGCCCAGGCAGAACACCCAGCAAACGGCAAAGGCGAACCCAAGCCATGCCGATCTATGCAGCGTGAGGAGAAAAGCTGCGCCGCCGGCTAGGAGGCCGATCCAGCGCCATCTGCTATTGGAGCAAGTCAGGATTGTGAGGCCGAAAAGGAACAGAAAACCTAAAGACCCAGGCGAGTTGAAAGTGCTGAAGACGCGCAACTGAAACGGCAAGGGCTTGCCAATCGAATCCATCTGCGAGTTTATCAACCACAGTGTGTCCCAGGGTGGCGCATAGATATATTGATAGATGCCGTAGAGCCCCAACAGCGGAATGGCCGCCAGACAAAGAACGTCGATGCGAACATTCCTGTCTCGATCCCCGCTGAGAAATTGCACAAGGCAGAGGGCAATTGACGGAGGCGTCGCCCACCGCAGAAACTCCAGTGCGCCCGCCTGAAGCCGGTCGTTGAGCACAGCAATCAGGCAGCCATAAGCCGACGCGCAAATGATGCACAAACAGCCCCAATAAACGACTCCGCGTTTTGCACTATATCTGCAAAGCACCGTAAATGACACGCAGGATGCCGCGTACGGCGCAAGCATAATATAATTCACCGACTCCCACCCGGCGCGGAAGTCGACCAAACGCCGCACGAGCGGCGTGAATAAGAACAAGCCGAAGACAAAATAGAGAAGGAACGGCGTTTGGGATTCCCTGCTCAGGCAGATAGCCGCGAGAAGAGCGAAAGCGGGTAGTAAGATGCGGAGCGAGGACGGGCTGGCGACGAAGCCGCAACCCACAATGGCGCACCCAAACCCGACCAAGCAAACGAAAAGCGCTGCGCCGGAGCGCGTCCGTTGAACCGACATCATACTGCTTGCGGGTTCGAGCCATGGCGCCCTGAACGCGTCGCTCATCGGGGCTCTTCCAAGCGCAACGTGCCGACGGCAGCAGCAGGTGCGAACCGCCGCTGCGCTTGGCCCCTACGGCCGAAAATTTCGACGAGGATCGCGCGAAGACGTACCTCGATAACTTCGTAGCTGAGATACGAAATCGGTATTACAAGAACTGTAGAGGCTACTGCGAACACGGACAGCAACAGGACCCTGTTATTGCCATTATGCGCCGCGTGACCGAGCGCGCTTTGAAGGGGGAACATCAGAAGCGGATGCAACAGGTAGAGACTGTAACTGACCTTCCCAAGCCACATTAGGATCGGATGCGAGAACGCCCTGTAGGAGGCGCTCCCATCGCGGAAGCAAAGAAGAAAGATGGCAACCGCGGGCACGATGGCCAACATCACGCTCGTGAACTGGGCGAGGCCGTAATAAAGCAGCACGCACGCGAGTGCGACGGGACCGTCGAGCCGGGACGGATCGGACCGCGCGAGCCGAATGCGACCGAGGCAGACGCCGGCCACGAAGTAGAGGCACATTGGAAAGAACCAGCACGCTGCCGCCGCGACAAGCACTAGGAGGGCGGCGGCGACCGCATGACGGCCGATGGAATGTCTCAGCGCCCAGAACGCGCCGAGCGATATGTAGAAGACCCATTCGTAAGTCAGCGACCAAGAATTCTGCTGTAGCAGTGGCAGCCGGAGGGGAAGCGCCGTGAAAGTCAAGTTGGCGAAAAAGAGCTCGGCGTAGCGGAACGCCGAGATATGAGCAAGCCACTTGTAGCCTACAGCCAGCCCGAGCGTAAAGACAATAATATGTATGATTACAAACAATGGCATGATGCGCAGGATGCGATCCACAAAGAAGCGGCGAAGATCGTCATGCCTTGCAAGGCTGCCAGGAATAACGAACCCGCTGATCATGAAGAACAGGCCTACGCCGCATCCCAGCGTGGACCAGCTAGCGTGAGCAAAAGCAGGGAGGTCCGGCAGGAAACCCCCGTTCATTGCCATCCTATAAATATGGACCAGAAAAACACTGAAGGCGGACAGGCCTCGAAGTCCCTGTAGAGGAGGTTTATAGTGTTGATCAGGTCGATCCAGGATAGCGAACCCGAGAATTCTCTGCGGTATTCGCCATGGCGGGAGCGTGGTGAACGTCACCGCCGCTATTCCGCTGCTGTCAGCGCATGAGACGGGTCGGTCTGAACCACGCCCACGATCCCACGATCGCTCGGCGGCGACACGAGCCGTGCGACACCGTCTGTGAATGCTGTCACGTCGGCGCTCGGCGCAAACTTAGCGGAGGCCTCGCACATCTGGCGCCACAGCGCTTCGTCATCCGCCAGGAAACCCATCAGCCGGGTCAAGCCGTCGACATTGCCCGCCTCAAACACGAAACCATTGACTCCGGTACGTACGAGTTGATCCCTTGCGCCGACATTGTCGCTGCAGAGCACGGGGATATGCAGAGCGACGGCCTCGTTCACGACAAGGCCCCACTGCTCGGAGCGGCTCGGGAGGATAAGCGCGAGCGAGCGGGCAATCGTTCGCGATACGGATTCGCTGCTCAAGAAACCCATGAACTCGACGCCGGCTGGCGCTATCGCACGCAGATCAGCTTCTAGCGGTCCGTCACCGCACAGGAGGAGCCGCCTTGACGTTCCGGGATGGGTGAGGAGGAAGCGAGCATAAGCCTTAATCGCGGTGGCGATGTCTTTCTTCTCGACGAAGCGGGCCACTAGCACAAAATGCCGCTTGCCATGGTCCAAGCCATTTGGGGCGAGCGGTACGGCGGCTTCCCGACGAATGCGATTGAGTGACACCGTGAGATAGCCGGGCGAAATCCACTTTTCCGGAAGCCCAAGAAAGCGGAAATACGAGACATGCCGTTGCGAGCCGACCAAGCCGCCGGCGTAGAGACGGAACACGAAAGTCTTCAAGGCTTCCGTCAGTACATGGCGTTGCCGATCATCGAACTTCGCGTCCATCATCGCGAAACAACGAACGCGGAAGAGCTGGAGGATCATCAAAAGGCCGAGAATCTCAGGGTGCTCCTGGTTGCACATGAATACGCCGCCCACCTTGTAACGTCGTATGACGCGAAACGATTGCACCAGCTTCTTGCGCCACGAGATCTCCTCGGCATTAGCTCCTTCGAAAAGAAGGTGGCGCTCGAAGCGGTCAGAGCTGGCGGACGGAGACCAGGCATAGGTGAGGCTTTTGGAGGCGACCTCGATACCGACAATGCGAAAGGCTTGGCCAAAGCGCTCCGCCATAGCTTCGAGACGGTCGACATGATAGGGTGCGAACTGTTCCCACATGAAAATGAGCGCAGGACGATCTCGGGTGGAAAACATTGGTCCTGTCTCGCTACGACTGGAGAAATTCACTCAATGCGTGCCTTATTGAAAGGCGCCACGACACATGCTCATGACTGCAGAAAGACTTGATAGAAAAAGGCTGGGACTGCAAATTAATCGTTGCTTGAATAAACTGCGGCGTGATTAGACCTTGGTCCTATTTCCAAGATTGGACACAAGCGCCATAGTTGAGAAAGGTAGCTCCGCTCAGAGGTTTGACATCAATCATGCGTTTCGCGGTCGTGTTCAAGGCTTACGCCTGGGACTCCTTCATCGAACGGCAGGCGAGACGCTGCGAAGCGTCGTGCGGATCGGGCCACTTTTTCGTCGCCCTCGACGAGTCGGCGGGTGTCCTGGGCAACATTCCATTTCAGAACGTCTTTCGGTGCACGAACACCCGTCTTTTCGCGCTCGGGTTTCTGCCGCGGTTTGAGGTGGGCTCGCTTCTATGGTGGAACCCCGACTATACCCACTACGCGTTTAGAGAAGCGCATCCCGGTCACGACTTCTACGTGTTCGTAGAATATGATGCGGTCACTCACGGATCGTACGAGAACCTCGTCGCCCAGGCGTGTGAAGCCGGAGCGGATGTGGTGACATTGCCTGTCAAGGTAGCGTCTACGCGTTGGCAATGGACGTTGCCTCATCGGCAGACGTATGGTGCTGACGAATTGGCCGGCACACTGGTCTGCATCTCAGTTTTCTCGCGTCGTGCCTTAGAGACGCTCGCGCGTCGACGGCGCGAGATGGGCGCCTGCCCTGTCAAGGTCCGCTTCTGGCCCAGCGCAGAAGTCTTCGTCCCGACCGAGGCTCGACGTGCAGGCCTAGTCGTCTTGTCGCTGTCTCAATTCGGAAACGTCGACTGCTACGACGCGTTTCCGCCGATGCTGGAGGAGGAGTTGCCTCCATCTTCAGAGAGCCGAAACTTAACATTCTTTCATCCGGTCCTCGATCCCGATCGATATATCAATTCGTTGCTCAAGTCGTCGCGCGTTGTGGACTTTCCGCGAAGCCGCTTTCGCCGATCGCTGGCAAAGGTTGCCCGCCAGCCTTCCAGGCTTAAAGTCATTCGGGCGGCGATGCGCCGCTTTGGCGATGCCGCACGAGTCCGCCGGCAGCGCTTAGCTATCCAACTATTCGGACAACTGGTGTCGGATTCGCCCAATGAGCGGACGCCATGTCCATGATGTCGCAGTCGTCCAATCCTATCCGCGGTGACAATCTGGGGTGGGGTAGATGGCCGGGCGGCGCCATCGTAAAGTCGCTTCAGCGTATGGTCCTTGCTGCCACTGTTTGGTCAACAACCGGCCCATGGGCAGCGCTTGCGGACGCACGGCTTCCGCTACACGATGCCAATCCGATAAGCGCTGCGGACTTCATCGGCTCGATCGGCGTGAACACGCATATTGCTTGGAGCGGTCCTTGGTCTAAATTCGAAATGATCGAGGCCGAACTCGCCTACCTTGGCCTTACCAGGATCCGCGACTCGGTCCCGACGGCGGCCACACTCGAGCGATATGGTCGGCTCGCCTCCAAGGGCGGCCGCTTCGACATCATTCTCACGGGCCCGTCGGCAGACATCGCCGCGGATCTTGAAAATATTGCCCGCCTGGAGACGCTGCATCACGGCAGTGTCGCAGCAATTGAGGGTATCAATGAATTCAACGTCAATCACGCAATATTCCGGAGACAGGACTCGTTCCAGAATTATCCCTGGGGACTAATGCTCGACAAAGCGCTCGCTGGGGCTGTACGCGGCTATGGCCCTCTAAAAAACGTCATCATCGTTGCGAGCTCGCTGGCGGGCGCCGGATCGCACGAGATCAAGTTGCAGGGCAATTTGAGCCCTTGGGTCGACGCCTCGAACTGGCATGCCTATTTCAGCCATGGCGATCAACCCTCTCAAAATATCCGCTCGGCGGTTTCGAGCGCACATTTAACGGCTCCGGGGAAGCCAGTGTTTATCACGGAGACTGGCTACTACACCGCGGTGGAGGCGAAGGCTTGGGGTGGCGGCGGCGTCGACGAAAACACTCAAGCCAAGATGATACTGAACCTTCTGCTCGACGGCGCCGGGGCCGGGGTCGCGCAAATCTACCTATACGAGCTCATGGACAATGTGAGCCAGCCTGCGCGGGACGATCTGGAAGATAGCTTCGGCCTGTTCCATGGAGACGGGCGCCCGAAGCCGGCCGCGACGGCAATCCGCAATCTCGTTGACGCCCTTCGCGGCACGGTCCGCGACACCAAGAACGCGACTGCTCCCCCTTTGGCCTATGAGCTCAAAGGGTTGGCTGCGGACGATCAGGCCCTTCTCTTTGTTCGCTCGAACGAAGCTTACGTCCTGGTGCTGTGGAACGAGACAAAAATCTGGCGTGAACAGCAGGAGTGTTCCGTTTCGCTCGCCACGCATTCGATAACTGTCGATGTCAAGACGCGGGCGGCCTTCGAAGTGATCGACCCGCTCGTTGGTCCGACTGCCGTCCAGCGGACCGACGGAGGCAAAACCGTTCAGTTGGCTCTCGGCGATCACCCTATGATAATCGCAATCACACCGGCGAAGCGCCGAACCGTCGCACCGTAGCTGTTACGAACGTAGCTTGCCGAGACGGGCGACCAGCAGGCGTTGCAGCACTTTGCGCTGCGTGACGCGAAACGTGATCCGGGGAATTGCGACCTCAATGCGTGAGAGGCCCAACAAGAGCATGACCAGCTTGACCGAAGCGGCGCCCGCCATCGCCAACGCCGCTCCCTTGCTTCCGAGCCTTGGCACGAGTGCGAGTAATAAGGTCAGAAGCACAACCGAATAGGCGATCTGCACACGAGACGGATATGCCGGCCGGCCTGACGCCAGAAATGCCTCCAACAAAACTTGGCAGAGGCACGAGATCGAAGTTTCGACGACAAGGATCTTGAAAATTTGTGCGCCTGCCGCAAAGCTCGCCCCGAAGAACAGCCGTAGGACGTTCTCCCCGAACGCCATCGCCACGAGACAGGCGCCCGTAAGGACCCAGAACAGGATCATAAATAGGTCGTGAATATAAGTCTCGACTTCTCGTCCGCTCTTGCCCGCCAAATCAGCAAGGAGCACCGAAGATACGGCGATTTGCAAGATCGAGATTAATCGGGCAAACGAAAGCGCCACGGTGTAGAGCCCAAGCTCGACCGGTGTAACGAACCCGATGAGGATCAATCGATCGGCATTCGTGTAAACGATGTTGACGAGATCGATACTCGCGGCGCGGAGACTGAAGGAGATCAGCGGCCCCAGGACTTCGCGGATGTCGTGCCGGCTCGTTTGGCACTGCCGGATGTAGAAACCCGCTGCAAGCACAGCCGTCAGTAGAATCGTCACGAGCTGCGCGAAGAAGACGCCCTTCAGAGTGACGGTTCCCAGCCCGGCACACGCTAGGAGCGCCATCAGGTACAATGCCGGCGATGCCGCGCAGGAAGCGTTGAAGAGCGCCGTCCTTCGCAGGCCAAGGAGGCTTTGACGCGAGAGCATCACACAGAGGTTCAACGCCGAAGCGAGCACCGCAACCGAAGCGAGTTTAATACTTTGCGCGTCAAATCCGCGAAGCATGGCGGGCATAACCGCTAAGCTTACGATGGCGATCGGCACATAAATGGAGAGCCCGCATGCGAGGCCGGCGATCCCGACTGCCGAGGCGGATTGGGGACGCTGCCGCGACGTGTAGATGATTCCAGCCTGCAGGCCGGCGGCGGCTAGCGAGGCGGGGAGCAGGAGCCATAGCGATATGGCCGCATATTCGCCCCTTGCGCTTGGCCCGAGCCACCGCGCCGTAAGGATGCCGGTGGCAAGATTGATGAACACGATGATGAGTTGCACCGACGCGGTCTGGACCATGCCTAGCATGCCGCCCTCCGCGAGGAGGATCCGGTTGACGAGCGATCTCATCCAGAGCACCACGCTCAAGCCCCGCTAGCTCGCTCGTCAACAAGAGCGCCCTCACGCACGGTCGAAAGCTGCAGGTTGTCGGTGAGGCGGGCGAAAGATACGGTTGGCTTCTCCCCGGTGCCTGGGGGGGCCGCCGGCGTTTCCGGGTGTCCAACGATGTCTCGGATCTTGGCGCGAAAATGCCGACGGTCGAAGCGCTCAGCATGAGCGCGGATGTCGTCGGGCGAATAATTATCCGGATCGAAGTGGCGAAGCACCTCCATGAGGCTTTCGGCGGTTTGTGCCGCGAAAAATTCGCCGGTGACGCCGGGCACGACGGTATCGAGTACGCCGCCCGCGCCGAATGCGATGACAGGACGTCCCGACGCCATCGCCTCCAACGGTGTGATTCCGAAGTCTTCTAGCGCCGGCAGTATCAGCGCAGCGCAGTTTGCATAGAGTTCCGCTTTTTGCTCTCCGTCTACGCGTCCAACAAACCTGACGCATGGGCCCGCTTGGCCGCGCAGATGCTGGAGCTCGCGTCCGTCGCCAGCGACGACAAGCGGCAGGTTCAAGGCGCTACACGCCCGAACGGCGATTTCGGCGCGCTTCCAGCCGACGAGCCGCATGATGAGGAGGAAGTAGCGATCGGGATGAGGAGCTATCCAGAATTCGTCGAGATCGACTGGTGGCGGTAGGATCGTACTGCGCCGGCGATAGAACTTGCGAATTCGGTCGCGGACGACACCACTCGTCGAAATCCAGGTATCGACACCCTGCGCCGCGGAGAGATCGAGGGCGCGCATGATTGGCAAGGTCGCCTGGACGCAGGCGCGCTTCAGGTGCCCGAAGCCTTCGCGATCGGCGTAGCCGTTGTAATCCCACAGGAAGCGGGACGGTGAGTGACAGTAGCAGATGTGACGCGTCTGAGGTCCCGTCGCGACGTTGTGGGCGAAATTGAAGGAGCTGCTGAGCACGACGTCGAAATTTTGGAGGTCGACGCCGTGCATGGCAAAAGGATAGAGCGGTGCCATCAAGCGATGATTGCGCCGCGAAAACGGCACCCGGTCAAGCCAGGTCGTGCGAATGTCCCATTCGCAAAAGCTTGGTGGCAAGACCTCACGCCGGATGTTCGGGACATAGACCGGCGCTCGGGGATACAGCGCATGCAGTTCCTCGAGCACTTTCTCGGCGCCGCCGTTTTGCGTCAGGCTGTCGTGGACGAGCGCGATCTGCATCTCAAGCTCCCTTATATCCTGCGCCCAAGAGGTTTCTGTAGATTATGGAGATCTGGCCGCAGAAGCGTTCGTTCCCAAAGCGGCGGCTTGCGTCCGCAGCGGCGTTCAGCCCTAAGCGTCGGCCGTCCGGCGTCAGCAGCTGCTCTATGGCGAGCGCAAGAGCTCCGCTGTCTCCCGGTGCCACGATACGCCCGGTGACGCCGTCCCGGATGATCTCCGGGCCGCCTCCGACGGCGGTGCCGACAGTTGGTCGACCCAGCGTCAGCGCTTCCAGCAGGACCATGCTCAAGGACTCATGCGCAACCGATGCGAGTACGACGACATCCATCGCCTGCATCCAGTCGCGGACATTGCTTTGAAATCCGACAAAATGCACCCGCCCCTTCAACGGCGGTTGCGTTGCGACCACCTCGAGATCTCTGGCAAACTGTGCCTTGTCCGCGAGCGCGACCGGCCCCACCACCCAGAATTGCGCATCAGGCTGGGCGAGCGCGATGCGGCGCGCGGCCTCAAGGAAGACGTGCTGCCCCTTGCGCGGCTCGATAACGCCGAACACGCCGACATGCGGCCCATTCCGACGGACTGCGTCAGGCAGGCCGCCCGCGGGCGCGTCGAGAAAAGACGGATCAACGCCGTTGTAGACCACGTCGATGCGAGAGGGGTCCACCGCCAGTACGTTCTCAATCAGCGCGCATCCGGCTTTGGAGACACAGACGTATCTATCAATATTCCGAGCCGCCCACCGCAGAGCCAGTCGATAGAACCAATGTGCCGGTAAGACCTCGTGGACATGTAAGATTAATGGAATGCCGAGTCGACGCTTCGCTGCCGACGCGTAGAGTACGCCGATCGGATGATGGGCATGGATAAGCTTGACGTTGTTTGCCTGGCAATAGGCCAGTACATGCCGCGAGCCGGTAATCCAAGCGAGGGGATAGGTTGCGAGAAGCAATGGGTTCTTTGTCACCCTCATGCGCGCGAAGCGACAAAGCGTGACGGCTATGCCGCGACGCTCTGCCGCCTTCGCTAGTTCCCCCGCCGGGCAGGCGAGTCGGGCTTCGAATCCGTGCCGCGTCAATCCGCCGGCCAGCGTGACGATTACTCGTTCGACGCCGCCGAAGAAGCCGACGCGATTGATATGGAGAATCGCGGGCGTCATCTTTCGCTCCGAGGCAGGTCCGCTTGCCGAGGCGAAAGCCGACCGCCTAGAAGAGCTTCCGCACCGCCTTCATCAGCATCACCAAAAGGCCGCCGGCCGTCAGCCATGCTATGATCGCGCCGAGGATCACCACCCATCCCCGCCCACGCATCTTGCCGTCGCAGTCTCCGGACAAAACGGGCCTGCCTCGCGAAGTAATAGGAAGCACTCTGGCAACGCAGGCTTCGGACCGAGCGGCTTGCGAGGCGCGGCACGGGGCGGCTGCGGCGTTTCGAGCAGGACTTTACCGTGTACCCAACGGTACGCAATCGAAGAATTGAGCCCATCACAGGGGGGAAACTCCGCGCGACAGGTGTACCGTTGGGGCGAAGGGGGCGTCGGACACGTCGTGATACGGTGGCTCCGCGACCCCCGCGGTCCTGCCTCGATCGAGGACGCTTCGCGCGATCCGGAGCCCGATGTCGTTCTGCCAGAGCCACAGGCCATTCGCCTGCCCCCTAAAGCTCGGCTCGCCTCCCATCGCAGCATCCAACTCGAAGCCGGAAGCCAGGCCGATCCCGAACACGCCGTCGAGCGGCTCGCCGTATTTGTCAAGGATCCGACACCCGTCGTCGACGAGACGACCTCCGGCCTCGCTCGCACTGAGCGAGATCGATCGCCCCTCCCTGTCAAAGAGCGGCAGCCCACGCGGACGGTAGCCCAAGGCCGCGACAATTAGGTCCGCATCATGAAGAATGCGCTGCGCATCGGAGACGTCGTCCTTGTCCAGTGGGTAGAGGTCTACACGATGCTCTGAGCGCGGAGCCCCAATGCCGAGGACACGAACGATGAGCTCCTTCGAGCGATGCCGCAGTCCCGCCAGGCGATAGACTAATCCGGTGACTGGGCAGATGTCGTGAGGTCCAAAATCCGTGTACGCATTGCGGTGGGCATCCTCGATGGACTGGTAGAAGATCCGCACGGGGCTGCGATGCATTATAGTGATAGCGCCCGGCTTCCATCGATCACCACGTTCCCTCACGAGAAGATCCGCGACGGCAACCGCGCTAGTGCTACCGCCGACAATCACCACCTTCGCATCGGGTTTTCCAGCAATAAAGAAATCGATTGTCTCAAGCCCGCCGCGGGCGAGAACCTTGTCGGATTGAACGACCTTAGCTTCAAAGCGAGGTAGCAGCGGAACGCCCGCGACGAGCTCACTGTAGAGACGTGACGTGGGCTGGTAGCCGCCCGTGCCGATCACCACCGAGCGGGACCGAATATCGAAGATCTGGTTCGACTGCACACATCTTACACGGGTTCGCCAGCCTTTGGCCGTTTGCCGAGCGAATAACGCTTCGTGCTTGACAAGAACCTGCCCGCCTTCATTGAGAATGGAGCGGTGAAGGACCCGGCCGACCCGCCGCTGCAGCGCTGCGGCATCTGCGAGGCTAACAGGCCCGTATTCGACTGAGCGGAGACGCGCGCAGAGTGGGTTGGACCACAGCGACGACAACCGCGGATCCCGGTGATCCTTTACGACCGTAAGGAAAGAGTCTGCGGTGCTGTCGGAATAGATTACGTAGGACCCGATGTTGCCGACCCCAATGCCGTCCGATCTTTCGACAACGGCGACGCCGTGCGAGAGAAAATCGGTCAGGCGCCCTTCACGTGAGGCGGCCACTAGCGGCGCCAAAGCCGCCGGACCGCCACCTATAATGAGGCACCCGACGTCGACGATGTCTTCCAATGCTAAGGGCATCGAAGCTCCGCCATCTTGCTCATGAGAAACGAACCGACGCGATGCGCGTCGTCTACGGTCATGAAGTCCGAGATGGGCAGCGACAGCGCACGGGCGGCGATATTGTCGGTATTCGGTAGACGACCGGCAATGCAGAGTGCCCGGAAGTACGGCTGTTGATTGATGTGCGGCGAGAAGTATGTGCCGATTCCGACGTTGAGATCCGCCGCCGCAGCGACAATCGCGTCCCGATGCCTCGCCATGTTCTCGGGTAGCAGTACCGGCATGAACTGGTATGGTACGCGCAGCCCTCGCGCCGCCTGTAGCTGACAGCAGCTCGACAGCGCAGCGCGATAGGCTTCTGAAAGATGCATCCGATGCCACGCATGCGTCTCGTAATCACGGAGCTTGATAAGGGCGGACAGCGCCACCACTTCGCTTATCTTGCTGTTCAGACCAGCCATCACGGCTGAGCGCGATCCATCGAAGCCAAAATTGCCCATCCGCCGAATCGTCTCAACGATGGATTCATCGCCGCTGTACACCAGCCCGCACTCGCCAACGGCAAACGCCTTGGTCGCGTGCATCGAAAACACGATCGTGTGATGGGACCCTGTGCCGAATGGGACGCCTGTCTCGTCGATACTGCCCATGGAGGCGGCCGCATCGACGACCACGGGAACGTCGAACTCTTTTGAAAGTCGATCGTAATGCCCAAGATCGATATTTGATCCGAACGTGGCGTAGGGCATGATGGCCGCGACCTCGCTCCCATATCGCTCGAGCAAGCGACGTTCCTCCTTGCGATCCGACGCCCAGTCACCTTCGTCGATGTCGACGAGAAGTGGCGTAAAGCCCGCCCACAGCACAGCGTGAGCGGCCGCAGCGAACGTGAAGGACGGCATTAGAACAAAGTCGCCTTTTCTCCGCCGCCGCCGGCTCGCAGCGTGCTTCAGCGCGAGAATCAACCCGATCGTCGCGTTACAAACGGTCAGGCAATGGCCAGTGCCTTGGAACACTCGGTCCAGCATCGCCTGCTCGAACTGGTTGTTGACAGGCCCATAATTCGACAATCTGTGCGAGTCCTCGATGCCGGCGAGATATGCCGCATTCAAACTCAGCTTCGGACCGTTCGGCCGCGCCAGAGGAAGTTGTTGAGCGTTTCCTGGGGAGGGGACGGGTGCCAGCTCTGGGGTGAGAGCTAAGCTCGAAGAATAAAGGGTAGCCGGTAAGGGGACCGGAATGTTCATTTGGGTGCCCCACAACACGAGATGTTCCTTACCACTTAGCCAAACTCTCTGCGTGTTCACAAGTAGTTCATTCGTATAATTTTCGACTCCTATTTATTTCTTTCGAAAAATAATTGCTGTTCTACTTATTTTATTGACATCAGGCATTTCGGTGATCCAAGCTGCGGTCGATGATCACTGTGAGGTCGACAAATGTCTGAAGAAGCGCTTCTGACACAGGACGGTCTCCTTAATGCCGTAGATCCGCGTACATCTCCTGAGCTCCCCTTCGTAGGTATTCACGAAAAGAACTACCTCAAATCGCGCACAAAACGAGTTGTTGACGTGTTTGGCGCGACACTTATTTTAGCATTGGTGCTGCCGCTGCTTGGGTTCTTCAGCTTTCTCATCGTGACGACAAGCCGTGGCAGCGCGACCTTCAAACAATTCCGTTATGGAAGAAACAAGACGGTCTTCCGCGTCTACAAGCTCCGCTCGATGCGCGTTGCTGGAAACGTGCGCTTCAAACAGGCCGTACGCCGCGATACGCGCGTGACATGGATCGGCCGATTTATACGCAAGACAAGTATCGACGAGCTACCGCAGCTCTTCAACGTGCTTAAGGGCGAAATGTCGCTCGTCGGGCCACGACCGCATCCCGTCGAGCTCGACGACATGTATGCTCCATGGATAGTCGGGTACGACACCAGATTTCAAGCTCCCCCCGGCATAACCGGCTTGGCCCAGGTCAGTGGCGCACGCGGCGCCACCCCGACCATCGATCACATGCGTCGGCGCATAGAGCTCGATCTCCACTACGTCCGTGAGGCGAGCCTGGCGCTCGATCTAAAGATCCTGTCGATGACGGCGAAGGCGCTTTTCTTCTCGCTTTCCGACGACAACGCGTTCTGATCGAGTCTCGAAGAGGTGCTGTTGCGATGATGCACGAGAATGTCTACGAGGCTGGCTCGACGAAGCAGACTGTGCTCGCATCCGTTAAGCGACGATGGGCGATCGCTGCCCTGACCGCGGCGATCGTTTTTGCGGCATCGATGTACGTCCTCTTCGGCCTTAAGCCGATGTACGCTTCGAAGACGACGCTGATCCTGCCGTTCACACCGGTGGCGGAGTTGACTAGCCGAAACGACAATTCTTCTTCGCCGCAGTCCGATCCGTTGATCGTCCACAGCTACACCCAAATCATTCAAGACGACGGGATCTGTCTTCAAATCATCCGGCAGCTAAAGCTCGTCGATAAGCCCGAGTTCGATCCGGCGCCAAGTGCCCTCCTTCGCACCTTGCAATTGTGGGCAACCCCCTTTTTGGGGCGTGAAGACAGCGCGAAGGCGGCTGTTGCGATGGCCAAGCAGGATCGAGTGCTCCAAGCGTATAAGAAGCGACTCAAGGTATACAATGATGGGCGCTCCCTCGCCGTAGATCTATCCTTTCAGGCGGAGGATCGAGATCTCGCGGCGGCAATCGCCAATGCCCACGCAGGGGCGTATATCGCAGCGCAGGTTCGATATCGCCGCGCCGAGGCCGAGACGAAAACCGCATGGATGGAGGAACAGGTAGCGCAAAGCGCTGAAGACCTGAAGGCTGCCCAGATGGCGCTGCAACTACGCCGGCCCTCGGTCGCGACGGCGTCGGCCTTCGCCGCGGAAGACAGCGCCGATTTCAAGTTCCGGCAGACGATACTGAACTCGAAGCAGGCCGTGTACCAAAGCCTACTAAACCGCGAGCAGATTATGCTGGCGGAGCAGCACTACGATGGTTCGGATACGCGGATATTATCGCCTGCTCGCCCCGCGATCCGGCCTGCATTCCCTAACAAGCCGTTGTTGGGTGCGGTGGCACTTATGATTTCCATCCTCGCCGGGGCAGCAATCGCCTGGGGTACCGACATCGTCTTACGGTCACGCCAATATTCGGCAGCACGCTTGAGTGAGTTGCGTCTCGATCAAATCGCCTTCATCGAAATTCCACGCATATGGGCTTTCCCTTTCAAGCGCCAGCTCAGAAAGCTAAGGCTCGCGCTTTATTGGGAGAAGATTCGCGGGATACGCGGCGCACTCGGATGCTGGCAGAACAAGGGGATCGTTCTCGCGGTCACCTCGGCCGACCCAAAAGGAACGCCATCATTGATCGCAGCATCGTTGGCGCGCGCAATCGCCGCCAGCGGCGTCCGCACGCTTCTCGTCGATCTCGACCTACGAACTCCTATCGCTCACAAGTATCTCGACATGGAGGTACTCGATGGTCACGGTCTTGCCGAGTGCCTAGACGGCGAGGTCGCGTTGAAGCAGGCGGTGCGCCCTGCGACGAACATCTCCCCGGTCCTCTCCCTGCTTAGCGGCTCCACGCGACCTGAACGGGATGTCGATATGCTGGCGGGTGCCAAGATCAGGGAAAAGCTTGTCGAGCTCCGACGCCAGTACAAGGCCATCATCATCGACACGCCGCCGATCGGTGTTGTTTACGACTCTCTCGTCGTTTCCGACCTTGCGGATCAGGTTGTCATCGTCGCGGACGAGGGGCAGCAGGCGATGGAGCGCTTGGGCAAGGCCGTCGCGGAACTTCGTCGATCGTCCATTATCATCCGGGGCGTCGTCGTCTCCAGCCGCCGGGTAGCGAGTGCCGCGTCCTGCCGGGCCCTGATCGGTTACGTCACGAACGACAAGCTGAGCGAGGTTCCGCCACTGCCACCTCGCAAGAAGAAGATGCAGAAAGAGGCTGAAATCTCGTCTGATATCGGCGTCCTGCATCCCGCGGAGTAGTCGTCGCGCTTTTACTTCTTCTATACCAGCAAAGGGGTTGTGCCGTGCGTATAGCCATTATCGGATCGGGGTATGTCGGGCTCGTGTCGGGTGCATGCTTCGCGGACTTCGGCCACCATGTCGCTTGCGTCGATTCGGATGCCAGGAAGATCAGCGCTCTGGCTGTCGGCATCATGCCCATCTACGAACCGGGGCTTGAAGAGCTAGTCGAGCGGAACGTGCGCGATGAGCGCCTTGTATTCTCGACGGATCTTCCCGGTTCCATCGCCGATGTCGAGGCCGTGTTCATTGCCGTCGGCACACCGTCTCGTCACGGCGACGGCCATGCCGATCTGAGTCATGTCTTTTCGGCCGTCGCCGAGGTTGCGCGGGCCGCGACCGGCCCGCTCGTGGTGATCACGAAGTCAACGGTTCCCGTCGGGACCGGTGACGAGGTCGAGCGTATCTGCCGCGAAATCCGCGGCGACATCGTCATCGATGTCGTGTCGAACCCCGAATTCCTCCGCGAAGGCGCGGCGATCGCGGATTTCAAAAGGCCCGATCGCATCGTTGTCGGCTGCGAAAGCGATCGCGCGCGCGAGGTCCTGGACGTCATCTATCGACCGCTGTACCTCAATCAAGCGCCGATGCTCCATGTGGATCGCCGAACGTCTGAACTCATCAAATACGCATCCAACGCCTTCCTCGCCGTCAAGGTGACTTTCATAAACGAAATGGCCGACCTTTGCGAAAAGACCGGCGGTAACGTGCAGGATGTCGCGCGCGGGATGGGGCTCGACAAACGCATCGGCGGAAAGTTCCTCCATGCGGGGCCTGGCTACGGCGGATCTTGCTTTCCCAAGGATACACTGGCTCTTGTCAAGACGGGCCAGGACTTCGACGCCCCCATTCGTATCGTAGAGACCGTCGTCTCCGTGAACGAGCAGCGCAAGCGCGCGATGGGTCGTAAGGTCATCGCAGCCTGTGGCGGGGATGTACGCGGCAAGACGATCGCCATCCTCGGCCTCGCCTTCAAGCCCAATACCGATGACATGCGCGAAGCTCCGGCGCTGACCATCATCGCGAAGCTCCTTGATGCTGGCGCGCTCGTGAAGGCCTACGACCCCGTGAGTATGGCGCAGGCCGCACCACATATGCCGGATGTGGTCTTTTGCGCCAGCGTCGCCGAGTGCACCGAGAACGCCGACGCGGTGGTGATCGTTACCGAATGGGACGAGTTCCGAGCGCTCGATCTGGGCCGCCTTAAAGCGACGATGAAAAGGCCGGTCCTCGTCGACCTCCGCAACATCTATCCCCCTGACGCTGCCCCGGAACAAGGCTTCTTGTACGTGAGCGTCGGACGGCCGCGCAAGGCGCGGATCACAGCGAGGCCTGACGGCCACCGTGAGCAAAAGCCGGACGCCGCTTCCTTGCAGACCGCTTTTTGACCGACACGCCGCAAACACGACAGCGCAACAGAGACGACAGGGAATTGTGATGCCGAAGCGCGTTTTAGTGACGGGTGGGGCGGGTTTTCTCGGCTCGCATCTCTGCAGGAAATTACTTGAGGAAGGCCAGGAAGTGCTCTGCGTCGACAACTTCTTCACAGGCCGGCGCGCCAATATCGCCCCGCTGCTCGATCACAACAATTTCGAAATGCTTCGACACGACATTACCTTCCCGCTCTATGTCGAGGTCGATGAGATTTATAATCTCGCCTGTCCGGCCTCGCCGATCCACTATCAGTTCGACCCCGTGCAAACGACAAAGACAAGTGTCATCGGGACGATCAACATGCTCGGTCTCGCAAAGCGAGTGCGCGCGAAGATACTGCAAGCATCGACGTCCGAAGTCTACGGTGACCCCTCCGTCCATCCCCAGCCGGAGACGTACTGGGGTCATGTCAACACGCTGGGCCCGAGAGCATGCTATGACGAGGGCAAGCGGTGTGCGGAAACGTTGTTCTTCGACTACAGGCGACAGCACAACGTACGCATCAAGGTCGTGAGGATTTTCAATACATACGGCCCCAACATGCATCCTAAGGATGGTCGCGTCGTATCGAATTTCATCGTCCAGGCGCTGCAAAACCGGCCGATCACCATTTACGGAGACGGCACGCAGACGCGATCGTTCTGTTATTGTGACGATCTGATTCACGGTTTCCGCGCCATGATGGATAGTCCAAGCGACATTCCGGGCCCGATCAACATCGGCAACCCCGACGAGTTCTCCATGCTCCAACTTGCCGAGAACGTACTCGAGTTGACCGGATCGAGGTCGCAGATCGTCCACGAGCCTCTGCCCAAGGATGATCCCAAGCAGCGTAAGCCCGACATAACGCTCGCCTCCACGAACCTTGGTTGGGAGCCGAAGATTTCGTTGCGCGAGGGGCTCGATCGAACAATTGCTTATTTTGACAAGCTGTTGAGTGAGCCAGCCACTACCAAGCCCTTGTCGGATGTTGCATTTGCTTAATTTGCAGTCTTCTGCCGCTCTGATGTGGCAGTGTCCGGACAGGTCGACGTTCCCCTCAGGCGCATGCGCGACTTAGGCATAATGGCTAGCATACTTGCGGCCGACGAGCCCAAAACGCCCGTGCTGGGCGCCGCCCTCGCCGGCGCCGCGCTCGACACCCTGACCCCGTTTCCAAACCAGGCCTGGCTCGGTCGCCTCCTTATCGCCGACCTTTTGCGCGCTCGCGAAAAAACCAGGCATCATTTGCCAGCCCTCAATCTCGGGATGAAGCTCGCCACCCGTGATCGCAAGCGGGGCAGGGGAGACCGCATCGCGCTGTGGATCGCCGCCATCACCGCCGCCGCCGAGACCGGGCTTAGCGGCCACGATCGCCTGCTCAACATCTTTCGCGGCCTTGCAGTGCAAGCTTTTGAACCGCTGCTCGACGTCGAAGCTGCCAGGCCTGATCGAGCTGGTGATGCGCGCGCCGGTGGTCTCCAGCCAAACGATCGCGGCCGAGCTCAAGGTGACGCCGCGCGCGGCGCAAGACCTCGTGGCGGACATCGGGCTACGCGAGGTCACCGGGCGCACGCGCTATCGCTGCTGGGGGGTGCTGTGATCCGTTCGCCGAGACCGCCATCGATTGGCTGACTCAAAGACGGGCGATTGAGTCAGGAAATTCGTTGGACGGGAAACGGAGCACCATCGAGACTCGAGCTCTCATGCCTTCAGGAGAGCCGGGTGCTTCAGGTCCTGGTGCTCGAGCGGATCGAGCCAGACGCCAACGTCCATCGCTACTACGTGCTCGCCATCGAGCCGACCCTGTTCGGCGACGTCGGTCTGCGCCGCGAATGGGGGCGCATCGGCAACCGCGGCGGAGCTAGCCGGCTTGAGCTTCACGACGATCAGAACGCTGCCAAGGAGGCACTGGCGACCTGGCTTAGGCGCAAGCAGGGGAGGGGGTATTCGATACGCGCTTGAGGTCGACAGTAGGCATCTTGCTTGCGAGGCCCTAGAGATCGAGGGAACTCGAGTCGCCGGCGTACGCACCGCTCGCGGTTCAGAGCGCTACGACGCCGTGATTTCCAACATGGATGCGGTTCGCACTTACCGTGAATTGGTGCGCGGTTCCGTTGGCGCCGCGTACGCCAAACGAAAATTCGAACCAGCTTGTTCTGGCGTGGTGCTCTACCTCGGTCTCAGCAAGCGATACGACCATCTGCTGCATCACAATTTCATCTTTTCTCGCGATCCCAAGGAGGAGTTCGACGCGATCTACAAACGCGGCGAGCCTGCGCCCGACCCGACCGCCTATGTTTGCGCCCCATCGTCAACGGAACCAAGCGTGGCACTCGAAGGCGGCGAGGCTTTATACGTTCTCGTGCACACGCCGTATCTGCGGCCGAACCACAACTGGCGTTCCGGCGATCTCTACCCGCATTACCGGCAGGTCATCCTAGACAAACTTAAGTCGGCCGCCGGCCTCTATGACATCAAGGACCGTATCGTTTTCGAGCGCCATCTGACGCCGCAAGACATTCACGAGCGGTACCGCGTCCTCAATGGCGCGATCTACGGTTTGGCAAGCCACGGCCGAGTGATGGGTGCATTCAAGCCGGGCAACCGATCCCGGAGCTCCGGCGTGGAGGACGAGCTCGTCGCGCGCTTGTCTGGCGGCTATCAACGCCGCGCAGCGATCGCTACCGCACTGATGGGAGATGCCCCGCTCGTGATCCTCGACGAGCCTACAACCGGGCTCGACGTGGAGGCCACCGAGGCAATTTCCGTTATCGTGCGCGGACTGGCATCGATGGGGACCACCATTGTGATTGCCACGCACGATTTCGGGCTTGCTGACGCGACCGCCGATTGTGCTCTCTTTCTCAAGGACGGTCGTTTGCTCGCGATGGACGCGCCGAGGAACCTTTGTCTGCAGCTCTTCCCCGGCAAGAAGCATGTCGAGATCGCGCTGTCGGAGGAGCCATCGGCGCAGCAGGTCGAGGTCCTCCTTGCACTCAATGCGGACCGACGTTCCGCCCGGCGCTGGAGCCTTTTCAGCAGCCTCGACGCGCAGCATCAACCGACGATATTGCAGCGCCTGCACAATGCCGGTTTCGAAATCCAAGAGACGCTCATTCGCGAGCCAGGCGTAGCAGCGCTATTTGAGCGCTTCTGTTTGGATCGGGGCGCCCCGTGATCGTGACGACGCTTTGGATCAGCTGGCTGGCCCTCCGGCGTGACAAGGTCGCTCTCCTGCTGACCTTCGTCCTCCCACCGTTGCTTTTTGTCGCCTTCGCCGCAATCTTCTCGAATGCTCCCGGTCGCGACGTCAAGCTGAAGCTCGTGGTCGCAGACCTCGTCCGCACTCCGACCTCCCGGCGATTGTCGAAGGCTCTGCAAGGCGTGCGGGCGATGCGTGTTATCGACCTTGATCGCGGCACTACGGCAGATGTCGCTGATCTCGTGCGGCGCGGTACCGGCGATGCTGGCTTGATCATTGTCGGCGATCCCACCGCCCGCGCGCCGACGTCGCCTCTCCTAGTCCTCGAGGCCCCCGACCGGCCGCTGGCTGCTTCGATGGCGCTCGGTCAAGTCCAGCGCGTCGTTGGAGAAATGCTGCCTGACGTGCTCCTCGCCCGCATCCTTGACGATCTCCAATCCACGGACGCCATCGACGCCGATGATCGAGTTTTTCTCGACAAGGCTTTTGCCAAGGAGTCGGCGGCCCGCAGTGGTCAACGTTTCAACTTCTCCCGACTTGCGACCATCGAGCCTCTCCCGGGAGCGGCCGGGCGCAACGGCGGCGTCCTGCAATACGCCGCCGCCGTCAGCGCCATCTTCCTGCTGTTTGGCGCGGTTCAAGGGGCCTATGTCATCATCGACCAACGAAGCAACGGGCTTGCCGATCGCGTGCGGCTCGCTGGTGGCATGGCAGCCGCGATGGTCGGGCGCTTCGTCTTCTTGGTTGGGCAAGGTGTCTTGCAGGTCGTGTCGATTTGCAATCAACGGCAGCTTGGCGCACCAGGCACGATTGGTGTCGAACACCGTCGTCCCCGGCGCCACATCCGAGTAGTAGCCCGCCACCACGCCCCGAAGCACTGCTTCGCGTTTGGCATCGGTGACGAATGTTGCGCCCTCGTTTTCCTGGCTCATCTGGCTCAGCATCGCGAAGACTAGTGAGGCGAGTGGGCTCGACATGCCGGCGTGGAGGCGCGGGTTTTGTCGTAAGATAGCAGCGAGCAGTGTCGAGCCCGATCTCGGCAGGCCGGAGATGAAATGAAGGGCGGTGTCGTCAATGATGGGCATTCCGGTCTTTATGCACGACCCCCTGGCGGGGGCCATAGTAAAGATGCTCAGGCGATCGACCACGCGTGCTCAGGCGACCCAATGACTATGCGGCGCGCTTGGCGCTGACGCCGGTATCTTTTCCGAGAAGCCGCGCATGGCCGAAGCCGGCCCTAACGAGCTGCGATCCAGAACGGCGGTAGACACGTCCAAAGCTTGGCCCAAGCCATAGCCAGAAGAGCACAATTCCAAGGCCGCGGGGGACGCCTCCGAGCAGTTTGTTTTGCGGCCGCCTTCGGCGTTGTTGACCTATTGCTACGCGAGACGCGCGATGCGCCGATGGCGCGACGGGTGAGCTCCTACTGCGATGCAACATCGTCGACGGGCCTAACGGTACGTCGAACTTTCCTAAATAAGAGACCCGGCGTAGTGGATGGCTGCTTTCCTGTTGTCGCTGCCGAGGCCAGCCAGTGAGCTACCGGCCAGATTGGTCCTTCAAGGCTTCTTGCCGAGTTCAGTGGCAATGTCTTTGATCATGAATCCAGCTTTACGATGTGCGCTGGTAATTTGATCAAGCGTCACACCCCACCGCCTCATCCAATATTCGACCGCTTTCCGTTCGGAAAGGTCCAGCCGATCCTTGTCGATGAAGCCGCGCTTGTCCTTTAATCCTGCCAATGGCTCGATCCTTGATCAGTCACTCAAAGGCGCACATGCCGCAGCTGCTTTTGATATGCGCAGACTTGGTTTGCCCAGGCACACGTGATCGTCTGCAGCTAGCAAAAAAAGGTGCCATTCCGGTCCGGCCACCTTCTTTAAGGTACATGCTCCACGAGGCCATTGTTGGCCACGGAGTAAATGGTCATGGGACGATCTGAGTACGATCCCGGCGCGAGTGGTCGGCGGCCATGGAATGCAGGCAGGCTCATCGGCGCAAAGCGGGCGCTCAAGCCACAGCAGGTTTGGGCCATTCGCTTTTTGCTCGATCGCGAGAAGCGTTTGCGAGACCGGGCATTATTCGACCTCGCGATCGACAGTAAACTCCGGGGATGTGACATCGTCAAGATCAAGATCGGCGAGCTTGTTAGCGGCGAACATGTGCGATCACGGGCTATCGTGATCCAGCAAAAAACAGGACGGCCAGTCCAGTTCGAGCTTCTAGAGCTGGCTCGTTCAACCATCCTTGCTTGGCTTGAGCGTCGGGGCGGCACCATCGACGACTTCGCTTTTCCAAGCCGGAT
The DNA here is from genome assembly GCA_032361285.1 of Aequorea victoria. Classification (NCBI taxonomy): domain Eukaryota; kingdom Metazoa; phylum Cnidaria; class Hydrozoa; order Leptothecata; family Aequoreidae; genus Aequorea; species Aequorea victoria. The sequence goes on from JAUTBS010000006.1 coordinate 47,794, forward strand.
CGATCATGCTGCACATATCAGCACTCGACAGTACGCTCGGCTGGTTGACGAGTGGGTCGTCGGCATCGGTTTACACGCAGAGGACTATGGCACGCACTCGCTCCGTCGTACCAAGGCGTCCATCATCTACAAAAGAACCGGCAACCTACGGGCTGTGCAGATCCTGCTCGGGCATACCAAGATCGAAAGCACAGTTCGCTACCTAGGCGTCGACATCGAGGATGCGCTGACGCTGGCAGAAGGTACCGAGCTTTAACAGACTGGCTTCTCGGTTCGGCCGGGAAGCCAAGCGCCCATGCTGGACGTTCCCCGACGCTTATTGGCTTCTGCAAAGCGGTCGATCGGGGGATGTCAGCTCGTGCGCTGGTACAGGAAGACGCAATGGCCGGGATTGCTGGTCTCGACGCGCGAGGCCTTGCAGCGGTCGATCATGTAATTTGCGATGAGGGCCGCCGCCGTCGGCGTCAAGGCCGGCTTCCATAGCCAGATGTCCGCGGTGGGATCGACCCGCTGGGTCTCAAACATTTCCTTCGGCGCATCGTCCGATGTGCCGATATGCCATTGCATGGCGTCGCCGCCGAACTCCTTGATGTAGCTGAGCAGCTCGAACTTGATCTGCTGGACGCTGTAGGTCGTCATGGATCAGGCTGGCAGCGGGTTGATGACGCCGGCAAGCGTCGCGAGCTTGCCGCGCAGGTGCCCGACGAGGCTCGTGCCCTTGCTCTTCTCCTCCGCCGACATCTGCGCGACGACCTCTTCCAGTGCTTTCAGCGCGTTGCCGATGCCGTGTTGCGAAGCGAGCGATAGCCAAGCGAAGGCGGCGACGCGATCCTTGTCGACCCCCGAACCATGCGCGTAAATGTGGCCGAGCCGCGCCTGCGAAGGATAATGGCCAGCTTCCGCGGCCTGCCGGTATAGCTCGGCCGCCTGCGCGGGATCTTGTGCGATACCGTCGCCCTTGGCGTACAAGGTCGCGAGATTGTAGCGCGCCATCGCGTCGCCGGCATCCGCAGCCTTGTGCAGCCAATGCGCCCCGGCTGCCACGTTGCGCGGGACGCCCTGCCCCATTGCCAACATCGCGCCGACGTTCGTCGCGGCCTGAACGTGGCCAAGGTTTGCGGCACGCTCGTACCACTCGAACGCGTCGGCGAGCGAAGACGACACGCCGAAGCCATTGGCATAACAGGCACCGAGCCAGGCTTGCGCCTCCGCGTTGCCGCGCTCCGCCAGCGGCCGGAACAGCGCGAGCGCCGCGACATATTCCTGCCGCGCGAAGGCCGTGGTCGCATCCTTCAAGACGTCGTCGGACATCACCAGTCTCCCTTGTCGTCGGTTCGGAACAGCACGTCGGTGCGCTCCTCCAAGGCAAGCTTGCGCACGGCCTGGTGCACGCGTGTCTCCAGCGCGTCGCGGACACGCTGCCCATTCGGAGTCGCTGCCAGGCGGCCTAACTGAATCTGTGTGGCCTTCGCCGCGTGATCGGCGACCCAGTCGGGCACCCGGCCCTGCGCGGTACGAATTCGCATCAGCGTCCGCGTCGGGGCGACGGGCTGAAGCAGTATGATGCAGGTCTCGTCAGCGCCCATTCGAACGACTACGTTTGGAAACAGCAGCGACGTGCGCGCCGCGTCGTCGTTGGTGGCAAGCGCGACGGCAACATGCTTCCAGTTAGCGCCGACTTCCAGCCAGATCGTCTCGCCGGCGGCGATGTCTCGCGCCGAGACGAGTGCGGGCGCCGGCCAATCGAGCGGTGCCGGCGGTTGCGGGTCGAGCCGCGCAAGCAGAACCGGGCCCCATTTGCGGACGTCGACCTGTAGCAGGCGCTCCGGACGTAGGCCGAGATATTGATCGAGATGCCGCGCACGATCTGGATCGCTCGCGGCAATCGGGCGGCGGTCGTAGCTGTAGCCGCAGGCGGTGAAGGAGCAGCGCGTGCGCGCGCCGGTCTGGCATTGCAGCGGCACGGCGCGGCAGCCGCCGTGCTGGGCCTTGTTGAAGCGGCCGACGAGCATCCCGTCCGGCATGCGCTCGACGTGAATGCCGTGGTTGCCAACCGTGAACGGCAGCACGTCGCCGACGTCGGCAACCTCGGCTTCGAAGCCTATGCCGACCCAGACACGCGTCCAGATCGCCGCATCCTCCCACTTCTGGAATGGCAGGCTGTGATAGGCGCGGGCCGGCAGGAGCCGGTCCGCGTCGCGGTCGTCAGCGGCGTCAGGAAGGGCCTGGAGACCTTCCTGACGGGCACCTAGATCGAGCTCCGCCTCGAGCATTAGGCTCACCAGGCCGGCAGCGGCTCGCCGCGCGCCTTGCGGCTCTGGTTCTCGGGAGGGATCGGGTCGTAGTCGGCGCGGCCGCGGTGCTTGATGGCATCGGCGGGCGGCGGCGGCAGCGGTCCGTCGGCAGAGAACCGGTCGAGCACGTTCTTGACAAGCGTCGAGATGTTGTTCTGGCAGTTGTTCCACGGCAGCGAGCCGCAGAAGGCGATTGACGAGAAGGCGAAGCAGCCGCCGCCGTTCGGCGTCTCGTGAAAGGCGATGTCGCCGCGCACGCGTGGATGCGTCGTGCCGTCGAGGCCTTGCTGGTTGAAGCCGAAATCCTCCATGACGAGCAGGTAGGCCTCGGTGTGCCGGCCGGCCGAGGTGGCGACCGCAAGCGTGTGCGGCGGCGAGCCGAGCATTGTGTCAACGATGTCGAGCTCGAGACCAGCGGCACCGCCACCGACGAGGCCGAAGTTGCCGAGCCGCTCGTCGTAGCCGATGCCCTCGAAGGCCCAGGAAACGCGCGGGTCGAGGCTGTCCGGCGTCCGCGAGAAGTAGCTCGACACGTCGAATCCCTCCGACGACATGCCGACGCCCGCGACCGAATGCAGAAAGCGCCCGCGATAGCGCCACATGCCGCCGAGCTCGCCGGTGCCCTGGTGGTAGTACTCGCCGGGATCGGCGCGCCAGGTGCGAATGCCGGATTCGCAGCGGCGCATCTCGGTGACGATGCCGCGGCCCTTGTCGTCATAGGCCGGGTGATACGAGTGCACCCAGTACCAGGCGTCGGCACCCATATACATCAAGCGGCCGCCGCGCTGCGTGTAATTGTGCAGGGCGTCGAGCTGGGTACCGCTGTTGTGCTCGGGATGCGAGCCGGTAATGACGACGTTGTAGTTCTCCAGGCGGGCAAGGCCATCGTAAGTGATGTCCTCGTCGGTGAACACGTCGTACTCGTAGCCCATCGTCTCCAGCCAGTAGATCATGTGAAGATCAGCGGGATACTGCCACGGCGCCTGCGCCAGGAAGTGGTCGTACTTCGGACGGATCGACAGGATCGGCCGCAGGCGCGACGAGATCGAGATGCCGGTGCCATCCGTGTGCGTGTCGTAGATCGAGCCGCCGTACTCGCGATGCTCCGACAGGAACATGTTCTGCTGCTGCATGATCGGCACGCGGTAAACGAAAAGCTCCGCGCCGCCGGCGTTGCAGGCCACGTGCTCGTTTGCATAGGCCATGTAGCTGATCGTCGGCACCATGAAGGCGATCTTCGCCGTCTCCTTGCCGATCCTCGGCACCACCCAGAAGGGGATAAACTCCTCGTCGCCGTCCGACGTGGTGAGCTTGGCGGCGTAGAAACGGCTCTTCACGCCGGTTTCCGGCACCGTCCATTCGAAGTCTGACGACCAGCGCGCGTCGTCGACGTCGTCGTCGTGGAAGCTGATCGCGCCGTATTCCTGTGGCGCATGCTTCCAGTCGAAATTCGTGCCCGACCAGTTGTAGCCGGTCATGCCGCGATTTGGGCAGTTCACCAGTGTGGCGTCGAGGCGATAGGGCCCTTCGTCCTCGCAGGCCAGCGTGTCGATGCCGATCGAGAAGTTCCAGGCGGCGACAATGACCTCGGAGAGCCTGCCCGAGGGACCGCTATTGCGGCGCTCGGTGAGACCGGGCTGCGCGCCGAGCTTCATCGTCTCGATGTCCTGTCGCGACAGCGCGACCTTGCAGATACGCGGGCTGTCGATCTTGCCGTTGTACTTGCCGGCGAAGACGACGCCGGCGGGCTTCGACGAGGCGGCGAGCGGATCGTCGGGCGTCAGACGCTCGACATAGGCGCCGATGGCGGCCGGCACGGGCGCATGGCTGATCGCGAGCTTGAGATTGTCCTTCACCGGCTCGATGACGGGATCGAGCGCGTAGACGATCTGCGGCTCGTGGTAGAGCACGACGTCGCCGGTCTTGGCATCGAAGGTCGCAGCGCAGAAGTGCCAGGCGTGGTCGCGCAGAGGCACGCCGGTGGTGATTCGGTGCTCGTTGATGCGCAGCTCGAGGCATCCCTCCTCGTTGACGAAGAGGCCGTAACCGCAGTCCTGCGACCACTTGGTGACGAGGCCCTGCATGCCGTGCTTCCAGTAGCGCGGGTGCGTCTTTGGCGCCGTCGGCCAGATCCAGCACTGGAGCGTAAAGCTCTCGACCTGCAGCGCCTTGGCGTCCGGCACGTAGCCATAGGAGCCGCCGTGGATGATCTGCTTGCGCCCCTTGTAGGTGCCGTTGACCGCTGCGTTCACTGGCTTGTCTATGTAGCCAGGGCCGCGCGGGTTGGTGTCGCCGTTGATCATCTGGACGATCTCGACCTTGTATTCGGTCGGCCCGTCGCAATTGACGTGGAACTTTATCGGATCACCCGGGTGGACGCCGAACTTGTCGGCGTATCCGGTCAGACGCATCGAAGTCATCTCATACGCTCCAAAACCATGTCATCGAGGAAGCTGTGAAGGGAGTGCCGGCACTCAGGTTATCGGCCAGTTGTCGTCCTTGCGCTTCCAGCCCTCGTTGAAGTCCTCGGGCCAGCCGTAGGTCTCGGGCAGCTCGTCGAGCCGCATCAGGAAGATCGCGTGCTGGATCTCCTGCTCGTCGGTGTAGATCTTGTCGCCAACGAACTTCGGCGGCACGCCGCGGACGCCGGCGAGACGGCCGATCCGCCATTCCTTGTCCGGCGTGATGCAGATGACGATGAGCTTGCCCTTTGGGCTTTCGCCGCGCATGCGCAGCAGGATGCGCTTGAGCACGGGATCGGCGTGGACGCCGCCCGATACCTCGGTCGTGTCGCCCGGCGTCGCGCACTTGAGCACGGAGAACCCCGCCACGCCCTTCATCGACTCGATGCACGCCTTGTGCTCGTCGATGAGCCTCTGGCGCTCGGGCGTGCCCTTCTTCGGTATCGATTCCATGTCCGTTCTCCATTCGTCATCGGAATAGCGCGCCGCGAGCGCGGCGGCTGCTCGAACCGTGTTGCGCGCCTCGCGGCGCGCACGTCTCCCACCGCCTGCTCGCGCAGGTCATTAGGCCTTGCTGGCCGCTTTCGGCATTTCCAAGAAACTTAGTGTCGCTTGAGGAAACTATGCCGACGCGCCTGCGCGCGGTCAACAGTGAAACTTCGTAAGTGCAACGCGGTATTGTTTTGCGTCGCACTGCACCTCTTGTGCTCAGATCGTCATGTGGCGCGTGATCAGCTCGTCCGTCATCGCGCCGATAGGCCCTCGCTCGACGATGCGGCCGTTCTCCATCATGAGGAACGCATCACCGAGCTTGCGCGCGACCTTGATGTGCTGCTCGGTGAGGATCAGCGTGATGCCGAACTCCTTGTTGAGGCGCTCAAGTGTCACGCCGATCTCGTGCACGACGTTGGGCTGGATGCCCTCCGTCGGCTCGTCGAGCAACAGGATCTTTGGGTTGATCGCTAGGGCACGAGCGATCGCGAGCTGCTGCTGCTGGCCGCCGGACAGAAGCCCGGCGCGCTTGTCGAGGTTCTGCGCCAGATAGGGGAACAGGCTGAGGCACAGGTCGGGGATGTCCTGTTTGCCGTCCTGCCGCGCGAAGGTACCAAGCAGAATGTTTTCCCGCACCGTGAAGTTTGCGAGGATCTGGCGCCCCTGCGGGATCAAGCCGAGGCCGTAGGTCGCGCGCTTGTGCGTAGGCGCCTTGCTGATGTCGTCGTCCTTGACGCGGATCTCGCCGGCCATGCGATCGGTGAGGCCCATGATGGTACGAAGCAGCGTCGTCTTTCCGACGCCGTTGCGGCCGAGCACGCAGAGGCACTTGCCCTCCGGCAGATCGACGTCGATGTCCTTCAGAATCGGCGTCTTGCCGTAGAAGGACGAGACGTTTCTCATCGAGAGAAGCATGGTCAGCCCTCCGAGTCGCCGAGATAGACTTCGCGCACGCGCGGGTTCGCCTCGATCTCGTCGATACGCCCCTGCGCGAGCAGGCTACCCATGTGCAAGACGGTGACGACGTCGGCGATCTTGCGCACGAATTCCATGTCGTGCTCGACGACAATCAGCGTGTGCGTGCGCTTCAGGCGGTTGAAGATTTCGACGGTCTTCTCGATCTCGCCCTCGGTCATGCCGGCGACCGGCTCGTCGAAGAGCAGGATCGACGGGTCTTGCATCAGCACCATGCCGATCTCGAGCCATTGCGTCTCGCCGTGCGATAGCGTGCCGGCCTCGTCCTCGAGCCGGCCGGCGAGGCCGGTGAGTGCAAGTACCTCGTCGAGCTTCTCGTTGAATCCCTTCGGCACGCGCCGCAGCATGTTGCGGAACGGGTTAGTTTCGCGGCTGAAGGCGACCTCGAGGTTGTGGCGCACGGTGAGTTCGCGGAACACTGCGGGCACCTGGAACTTGCGGCCGATGCCGCTGCGCGCGATCTCGTGCTCGCCGAGGCCGGTAATGTCGGCGCCGCGCAGCAGGATCTTGCCCGACGTCGGCTTCTGGCGCCCGGTGATCAGGTCCATCGTCGTCGTCTTGCCGGCGCCGTTGGGGCCGACCAGGCAGCAGAGCACCAGCTCGGTGACCTCCAGGCTGAAGTCGTTTATGACCGGCGTGCCGCCGAAGCTCTTGCTCAGGTTTTGGATGTCGAGGACGCCCATGGTTCAGTGCCCCACGATGTCGGCAGCGCCAGCCGGCTGCGGCGCCGCTTTCGCCCTGCGCCCGCCGATCATCGCGAGGATATTCTCGAGCAGGCCGGCGAGGCCCTTCGGCAGGAAGCGCACGACGAGGATGAAGAAGCCGCCGAGCAGCAGCAGCCAAGTGTTGAGGAACTGGTCGCCGAGATAGCTCTGGCCGCCCTGGATCAGGATCGCGCCGATCATCGAGCCGATGAGCGAAAAACGACCGCCAATGCCGGCCCAGATCACCGTGGTGATCGAGAAGTTCGTGTCGAGCTGCGCCGGCGACACATATTGCACGAGCATGACGAAGCAGCAGCCGGCGATCGCCGCGATGAGGCCGGAGGCGGCGTAGATCACCGTCTCGTAGAGCGCGACGTTATAGCCGAGGAAGCGGACGCGCTCCGGGTCGCCGCGCAGCGCCTGCGTGACGAGGCCGAACTTGCTCTGCGTCAGGAACTTCGAGCCAAAGGTCGTCAGCGCCAGCAGCACGTAAACGATCCAGAAGCTCGTTGCGCTGTAGGGGTCCACCGCGGTGCCGAAGAGATTCAGCGGCGCCGGCGGCGTGATACCGTTCGAGCCATTGGTATAGGGCTGCATGTCGACGATCAGGGTATAGAGTGCGCTGAGCAAGGCGAGCGTCATGATCGCGATGAAGGCGCCGGATACGCGCGCCCGGAACACGATGCCGCCGAACACGACGTAAAACAGCGTCGGCACGAGCAGCGACAGGAAGATGCCCGTCGCCGTGCTCTGGAATGGGACCCACAGCGCCGGTAAATGATCGAGGCTGTTGTTGATCATAAAGGGCGGCATCGGGCTCGACACCGGGTCCTGCGACTGCATCTGCATGGTCATGCCCATGCCGTAGGCGGCGAGGCCGAAGGCAATGCCCTGGCCAAGGTTCAGGATGCCCCCAAAGCCCCAGCAGAGGCTGATCGACACGGCCAGCATTGCGTAGACGCCGTAGGTGGCGAATTGGTTGAGCAGGAACGAGTCGTCGGTGATCAGCGGCACCGTCGCGATCGCGGCGAAGAGCACCACGTAGACCGCCCATTGCGCACGACGGTTGTGGTAGATGTTCACAGGCGTTGTCGCCTCCAGGTCTAGGAGCTTGAGCGGGGCGTTCATCGGCGTGCCTTCGCAGGAGCGAACAGGCCCTTCGGCTTGAAGCGAAGCAGAACCACGATCAGTACGTAGAGGACGAAGCGCGCGAACGTCTCGTTGGAGACGAGCGCGAAGATCGACTGCAGCTCGCCGGTGAGTCCCGAAGCGACAAGGCTGCCGATCACCGTGCCGCCACCGACGACCACGACCAGGAAGGCCTGGACGACGTAGTTGGCGCCCATGCTCGGCAGTACGATCGCGAGCACACCGAAGAGCGAGCCGGCGATCCCGGCCAGCCCCGCGCCGAGCGCGAAGGTGATCATGTAGACGCGGTCGGCGTTGATGCCGAAAGCGGCGGCCATGTCCTTGTCCTGCATCACCGCGCGTATCTGCATGCCGAATCGCGTGCGGTAGAAGAGATACGAGAGGCCAGCAAAGAGCAGCAGCGCGACGCCGAGGACGACGAGACGTACAACGGAGACATTGACGAAGCCGACGGACAAGTTGTCCTGAAAGGCCTTGGGCACCGTGAGGTACTTCGGGTCGCTGCCGAATATCAGGCGAATGCCCTGCACGAGGACGAGCGACACGCCCCAGGTGGCCAGCAGCGTGTCGAGCGGGCGTTTGTACAGATAGCGGATGAGGCCGCGCTCGAGCAAAAGTCCGACGAGCGCGACCACGACGAAGGCGGCGGGAATGCATAGCAGGAACGGCACGCCGAACCAGCTCTGCAGCGCGTAGGTCGTGTAGGCGCCGAGCATGATGAACTCGCCGTGCGCCATGTTGATGACGCCGATCGTGCCGTAGATGATCGTCAGGCCCAGGGCCGCGACAAGCCAGATGCTGGCAATGCTAACGCCGAGGATCAGAGCATTGAGGAACGAGGTGACGTCGAAGCCGTGCATGGTACCACCGGGATGTCGGGCGCGCCCGATCAGATTACGTTCTTTCGGATCTTGCCGTCCGGGGCCTTCAGACCGCCCGGCGTGCAGACGCCGAGCTTCGGGTAGATCGAATACGGGTCTGGCTTCACGTTCTCCGGCGCTTCCTTGACGATCTTGAAGCTGCCGTCGGCCTGGCACTGGCCGATCTTCGGCTTCAGCCAGGTGTTGAAGTTCTGGTCGTCGATCCAGATCTCGCCCTCGGGCGAAACGTCGGCGCCGACATGGATGCCGCCGCTGGCATCGCGGATCATTCGCGACGTGATGCCGTCGATGCCGCCCATCTTCTTGGCGAGCTTCTCGACACCGTACTTGAAGACGTAGGCGGAGGTGTAGGTCTCCTCCATGTTGTAATGGGTGGTGCCGTTCTTGCCGTACTTGCTTTTTAGAAAGCTCTCGACGAACTTGTGGTTCGTCGGGTTGTCGAGCGCCTGGAAGTACGGCGCGGAGAGGAAGTGGCCGGCGCCGTACTCGTTGCCCATGGCACGGGTCTCGATCTCACCCGTGGTCAGCGAGGCGATCGGCATCGAGTCGACCTTGAAGCCCTCCTGCTTAAACTGCTTGTGGAAGGCTATGTCGGAGGCTCCGACGACGGTCGAGAAGATGAAGCTCGGCTTGGCGTCGCGGATCTTGCCGAGCACCGGGCCGAACTCGGAGCTGCCGAGCGGGATGTACTCCTCGCCGACCAGCTCACCGCCGGCGTTCTCGAGCCATACCTTGGCGTTCTTGTTCGACTCCTTCGGCCACACATAGTTGGAGCCAACGAAGAAGACCTTCTTCCCGAAGTGCTTGACCATGTATGGGATGAGGTCCTTGGAATGCTGGTTGGCCAGCGGACCGGTGCAGATGTCGTTCTGCGTGCACTCCGCGCCCTCGTAGCAGGTCGGGTAGTAGAGCAGATTGTTCTGCGACATGACGACAGGCAGGATCGCTTTGCGGCTCGCCGACGTGTAGCAGCCGAAGATCGCTATCACCTTGTCGCGGAGGATCAGCTCCTTGGCCTTCTCCGAATAGACGCCGAAGTCGGATTTGGCGTCGATGATCACCGGCTCGATCTGGTGGCCGGCGACGCCGCCGTTCTTGTTGATCTCGTCGATGGCGTACTGCATCACCAGCGTCGAATCCTCCTCCGGCACGGCGAGTGCGCCGGTCAGCGAGAACAGAAGCCCGACCTTGATCGGCTGACCCCTCTTCAACGTCGAAGCGCTGGCCTCTGTCGGCAACCAGAGATGCGGTGCGGCGATGGTCGAGGCGGCGATGGCCGACGATGACTGTAGGAAGGAGCGGCGAGAGACGGTCATCCAAGATCCTCACTGACTACGAGATCACCAAGGTGATGCTTGGTTGATCAAAGAGAAACTGTGTTGCCTGTCAGTGAAGTAGTCATCTTGAATTTATGAGTCAACTCAAATAGCTGATCTGATTACGCTTTTTGCGTTTTAAAGCGAGCGCCAACCTTAGTTTTCTGCGATTGTCGTGCCACTTGGAGAAAGCTTCGATCCCTTCGCTTATGCTCGAATGACTTCACACATTCTCGACGGCGTGAGAGAGCATTCATGCACGCGACGCGTGTGGGACAATCTTCGTTGTGTGACGGCGGCCACGACGGGCGCCGAGCGGTCTCATTCAGCCGCACGTTAGCTCGCCGCTCGGCTCAGAACCGCAAGCGCCTCCTCATAGATCTGTCGCGTCGCCGCCACGGAGGGCCGGAGCGCCTTCGACGATCTCGCGTTCCCGCCGCACCCGTCGCATTTACTGGCGACGCCCGCCGTGCCGGTCGTCGAGACCTGGAAGCGGTTGCAGGACGCCTCCGAGCGGTAGGCGGCTCTAACTTGTCGGCGCAGCGATCACCGCGATCGCCTATTCATGCAGCTGCGGCGATCACGCGCCCGGACGAGCACAGCACGAGCGGACAAACTGGCCAGTCTGAGACACCGCCATTGCGCCCTCGACGATGCAGACGACGGCCATGAGTTCGTTCGCCCGCAGTCCTTCTCCTATAACCGGGTCGCAATAGCCCGACGCGAGCAGGCCATATTCATAGCATTCCCCCCAAGCGGCATTGCGTGGATCGGGCGCCGAGTCGCTCGAAGACGGTGCGGCCCTCTGCCGACATGGCATCGGGCGAGCGCATGTAGAGCCTGGCGTTCTCAAGCGAGCGTTGGCTGCTCGTCCAAACAGGTCGACCGTTGCAATGCGTCCCGCCGGCTACGCCAGTCCGACGCTCGCGCAGCACCGGCATGTCGATGAGTTCCCAGGATCGGCCGCTCGCTGTCGACGAGCGCGATCAACGTCCTAAAGCGTCGCAGACCCATTACGTAGGCCTGCGTGCCGTCGATAGGGTCGAGAAGCAAGGTCTTACGCCTTGTGCTGGCGTGGCGATCGCCGTCGTAGACAACGTGAAAGGGCTGGCGCGCGACCATGAGGGCGCGACTCCACCTCGATGTCGTGACTGTCTGTCGTGACGACCACAAGCACGGTGATCGGTTTGCTGTGAGACGAGATTGGCCAGCGTTTCGCCGCGCATTACATCTCGCGCTTTGGCGGAAGGCTCGACGCTGCACATCGGCTGCCAGTCTTACAGCGCGCTCGATCATTTTGCGCTTGCTGCGTCACTGGCCAAACGGAACCGCCGGCCCTGACGGAGCGGATCAGAATCGCAAAGTTGCTGGGGCACCTAAATCGGTCGTCTACCGCAGCGTCTCGGAGGCAGTTCGCTACGATCCGGCCGCCTCCCAGGCAGCGGTACCCTATCCAGTCGTAGCTCAGGACCCGTCGCTCGGAATGCCGCACCTGATCTTCCAAGTCCGTGGCGACATGAAGCAACACGCGCTTATCGCCCCCAAGCCATTCAACACTGATCGCTTCGTGTCGCCGCCTTGGACTGCTTATCAGGCTAAGCTCAATAGCGGACCGACTGCTATCGGCCCAGCTTCGGCGTCGGTCAGCTTAGCGCCCACTCCAGCCCTTGGAGCTTGCGGGTTCAAACTTGCAAAGCGGACATCACTGGCGAAAGTGTCAGCGTCGCCTGCGGCTTCACGATCGAAGCATGCGCCGCGTTTTGAACGGGGGTTCGCTGGAGTCGGTCGATATGACTGAAGGCTGCGCTTATTACGATCTACTGCGTGCACAATGCCGCCGTCCGGTAGGTCCAAAGCCGGCACTTAAAGATTTGACTGTTGCGATGCCACGCTGGAGGGCGGACGCCAGGGGCGGCCGAGTATCGTGCGCTGGGTTCAAAGCGTTTTCATATATTCGACGAGCGCCTCCTTCTCGTCCTCCCCAAGACGGGTTCCGTACTCATGGCCGCAATTGCTGTTGCCGGAGTCGATCGCCTCGCATCCTGTCGCCTCGAAGACGAAAGTGTCGGGTGCTTGGCCTCGCGCCAAACCGACTTTGGAGAGGTCGTAAGCACGCCCAACCGCAAAACGCCGCGGTCGCCGAATCGGGACCTGCAGCAAATCCGCCAGCGTCGGCACCGAGCCGTTGTGAAGATAGGGCGCGGCAGCCCACACCCCCCCCAGCACCCTCGCCTCGTAGACATTCGGGAGAGGCGGAGCGGAATGCGCCGCTTGCACGGCGCCAGGCTTTTCCGGGACCGACGTTTTCGCCGCCACCGGCATCGGTTCGTCCGGTGCTCGCCCAGCCGCTGTGGCCTGCAGCAGGATCCCTATTACCGTCGCCTTCAGAAGGCGTGCGGCCCCGTCTTCTTCCAGAAGTGCAGCCTCGCCGGGAACAGAAGCTCCGGCCATTGCGCCGGTCCGCACCGACCGGCGTAACCGTTGCCACATCCGCGTGTCGGTGCCGACGTTGAGAACAGGGGTCGCGAAAGTCGCTCGTGGTCCGCGATCCGCACCGACTTTGGGACCATGGCATTCGACACACCCTCCCCGTTCCTTGGGGCGATCGAAGATCTCCCTTCCTCTGATTGCCAAAGCCTTGTCGAATGGCCAAGGCCACACAGGCGGCTTCAAGGCAACCGTACCTGCTTCGAGTTCTTGAAGAGCTGATATGTTCTCGGAATTATCGGCAAGGTAGTCGCGATCGAGCGCCGCGCCCGGGAGGCTTGGTTTGGGGTGGAATGTTGCGAAGACGCCCAGCGCCTCGCTGATGTTGCGAGCGAGCGCCGCGCGATCGTTGCCGTTGTCGGCGAACCCTGGCCAATCGGTCTTGTCCTGAAACGGCGAGTTCCAGAGAAAGGGATAGCGCACCGGCGCATCCGCCTTGGCGATGTTCTCGGCTATTATGCCGGTGGGCCCAGGGCCCACGTCGAGCCCCGCCAATTGATTGAAGATAAGACAGAAGGCGTCGAGACGCCCGGGTCCCCAAGGCGACATCGGCAGGGCGCCGATGTAGACGTGAAAGCGCAGCGACCAAGTCTGCACTGCTTGAGATAGCTTCCGCCGCTCAATCGGGTTCGAACCGACGACTTTGTCGGCAAACCGCGCGAAGCGGCCATCATCCGACAAGACGTGGCGAACCGAAGCGTCGAGATCGGCGAAGAAGCGCTGAAGATCGATAAAGGCAGGAGCGCCCTCTATTCGCCAAGCGCGTCCTTCGACCGTGATCTCGCGCGTATGACAGGCGGCGCAGGTAAGACCGGCTACCTGGCCGTTCACCGATGGGGCGACCGATATGCCGACCGCGAGAGCGGCGCTGGCATCCGGCAAAAAGCCGTAACGGATCAGTCGATCCGAAAAGAAGCCCGAGCCGTCCGGCCGCTCAAGTGCATCGAGCCAAGCAAGCGGGATCAGCCGGGACCCTTGATCGAGATGATGGTAACGCTGTCGAAAAGTTGGAGTCCACGCCGCACCTTGGTCAGGACGCAGCGCGGTTTGCGACTGGACCCCTGATGTCACAAGATAAAAGACGCCGCACATGAGCGCTCGGCAACGCAGTTTCGACATGCGGCCTCACGTGCGAGAGCCCGCGGCTCTTGTTGCCGCAATGCCTTGTGCGATACCAACACCTGAAGGGTTGCACCAGCGTCGGGACCGTCTCCGCATCGAGATCTTGCCACGCGCGGCAACAATTGACGGAAAGTGACGATGAAGGACGATACGGATGACTTTTATGCCAAGACAGCCTCGGATGCGCTTATTCGCGAGGCGAAAGAGCGAAACAGGTGCTTGGAGTTGCTCGGCGTCATTGACAGGACGATACTCATCCACGACGACGAGACCGGCCTGGCGATAAGCGCGTATTTGGCGACCCTAAAAAAGGATTGGGGCTGATCAGCTTCGAAGGAGTGCGAGCCTACCTAGTCCGTCATCAGAGTTGGAAGTCGATCAGCCGTCGGCGGTTTGAACTTAAAGGGCGACCTCAAACTGGAAGCGTTCCGTTGACCATCAGCGTTGACTTTGCGTTAGGCGTGATTTTCCTGGCCACCATGGGTCAGAAGGCGCATCGCGGCGGCAAGTGCCAGGATCGACAGCGGCATCACCAGTGTTTCCCAGGTCAGATGCGTCTCTGATGAAGCCACGTCGGTGGCGAAGTCGACGGCGAGATAAACGAGAATAACCTCGAAAAAGGTGTGTTTCAGCTCGGCGACCCCGGAGACCTTCATCCAGCCGGGGAGACGCCGACGACGGTCGTCGTCGAGGTCGAGCACGAAACCGATGGTGATCGCATAGGCGAGGATCACCAGCACAAGCCCGAAGAGATATTTGTCGACCGCGCTCATGATGGCAGCGATCACCGCTTTGTCGTTGCCTGCGGCCGCTCCCCAGGCGAGCAGTACGAATGCGAGCTTAAGTTTTACGGCGCCTTCCCAGAACATCATCAAGGCACCGGCCATCGAGCCAGAGCTGGCCAGAAGCAGAACGAACCTGAAGGAGAGAATAGCGGCGAACATTTCGGATCTCGAGAAGTCCGTGTCGACTTTATCGACGCTGGGTTGCGCGAAGCTGGCTCAGTCGGCTGTCCCAAAGGCGAGCTTCAGAAATCTCGGCAGGTGTTGCGTCCATCACTAGGTGAGCGGTTTGAGGTCTCCTAGGACGGTGGGGATGAGCTCGGACACGGTTGGATGGATCGGCACCGCCCACTGCAGCTCGGGCGCGGTCGCGCCCGCGTTCATCGTGTCAAGTAAGCCGTGCACGGCCTCGTCGCCGCCAGTGCCGAGGATTGCCGCGCCTAGGATGGTTTGGGTCTGCGCATCCACCAGCACTTTCATGAAGCCTTTGGTCTCGCCCTTCTCCACGGCGCGACCCACGCGGGTCATCGGCCGCATGCCTATCAGCGCCGGGCGCCCGCTCGCGCGCACCTCAGCTTCGCTCATGCCGACGCGACCCAGCGGCGGGTCGATATAGAGTGCGTAGCCGGGGATCCGGTCGCTCACCCGGCGGCTTGCCCCGTCGAGTAGGTTGGCCGCGACAATCTCGAAGTCGTTGTAGGCGGTGTGCGTGAAGGCCCCGCGCCCATTGCAATCGCCCAGTGCGTATACGCCGGGGACGCTTGTTTCGAGGCCATCGTCTACGGTGATGAAGCCGCGGTCGTCCGTGGCGATCCCGGCTGCCTCCAGGCCGAGGTCGTCGGTGTTTGGCCGGCGCCCGACGGCGAGCAGCACGTGCGAGCCGACCACCTCCGGCGCGCCGGCCGTGCAGTCGACGCCCACGGCGACACCGTCGACGTGGGCCGCGAAGCGGATGCACTCGGCGTCTAGCCGGAGGGCAATGCCCTCATCGCGCAGGATACCGGCGACCGCCTCGGAGACATCCGTATCCTCGTGCCCGATCAGCCGCGGCCCCTTTTCGACGATCGTCACCGTGCTGCCGAACCGGCGATAGATCTGGGCGAACTCTAGCCCGATGTAGCTGCCGCCGACCACCACAAGGTGCTCAGGAATTGTGTCGAGCTGCAGCAGTGAGGAGTTGGTGAGGTAGGATACCGCGTCGAGGCCAGGCATCGCTGGCACGTGCGCGCGGCCGCCCACGTTGATGAAAATGCGGTCCGCCTCCAGCACCTCGTCGCCTACCGCGATCGCATGCGCCGACTGAAATAGCGCGTGTTCCGTGAACACGGTACAGCCGTTCATGCCTCTCAGCTGAGCCTCGACAGCGGCCCGCGATTGGGACGAGACGCCCTGCTGGCGGAGGGCAACCGCCTTGGCATCGATGCCGACCGCGCCCTGAAGCATGACGCCGTATTCGGCAGCTCGACGGGCAACTTGAGCGGCGTAGGCGCTCGCCACCAAGGTCTTGGTCGGCTTGCAGCCGGTATTGACGCAGGTGCCCCCGAAAAGCTTGCGCTCGATCACCGCGACGCGGAGGCCCGCTGCAGTGAGGCGTCCCGCCATTGGTGGGCCGGCCTGGCCGGCGCCAATGACGATGGCGTCGAACCGGCGGCTCATCTCAGCGCTGCCAGGACAAGCGCGCCAGCGAGGATGGCGACCGCGTCCTCGATCAGGGCTGCGGGTCTGTCTGTGCCGAAGACGGCCGCGAGGCGCCCACGCGCCTCGGCACCACCAAAGGTCCCGATCACGGCGCCGACCACGCCTGCGATAAGACCACCGACGAGTTGGCCGGAGGGAATGCCAATAGCCGCGCCCGAAAAGGTACCGGTGACAAGCCGGGTGCCAAACTGCATCGGCACCTTGCGGCTCGGAGTGCTCGGCAGTTGGTCGGTGACAAACTCGACCAAAGCGAGGGCCGTGAAGACGTAGGGCGTGATGCGGTAGCCGAGGAAGGCGAGCCACGACCCCTCGAGATGAAGCCAGCCGAGTGCGGCTGCCCAGCTGACGATGGCCGGAGCCGTCAGGGCTCGGAGGCCGGCGATGATGCCTACGATGAGAGCGAGTAGGAGTATTGTCATGGTCGCATTTTTCCTTGCTTTCGTGTCCTCGCTGATGAGATCGAGGTCGGCGTGATGAAGCGTCCGCAATCAACGATGCGGGCGCGAATTGTCGCCGATGATCGGCAACGTTAGATCAGGATTGCTCTTGCTTCTGCCGGCCCACCCGTGGATGCCGTTTCAGCTTCGCTGAGACATGCCGAGATAATCGACCTTGCCTAGCGGCACGCCGAGGTGGCGCAGGATGTCGTATGCGGTCGTGACGTGGAAAAAGAAGTTCGGTAGCGCGAAGGTCAGGAGGTAGGCGTCTCCCGACAACGTCCCGTTTAGCGCGCCGCCGCCGAATGAGATCAGTCTCGCTTCGCTGCCTTCTAGCTTCTCGGCGCTTATTGTCTCGATGTACGATACGGTGCGGGTGCACCTGTGGCGTAGATCCTCGAACGTGACCTCCTCGTCAGCAAAGGAAGGTCCCGTTTCGCCGATGAGGCGCGTGACCGCGAGCTTCGCCGTGTCGCTTGCTCGTTGCACCTGTGCGGACAACGGCATCATGTCGCTCGCGAGGCGTGTCCCGATTACGACAGCGGGATCTTGACGAGCCTCGCGAGCGTGAGTTGCGCCCATTGCAAGCAAGTCCGACAGGACTAGCAAACCTCGCGTGAAGACAGGAACGGAGGCTTGGTACATGGAAATAGGCATCGGGTCACTCCGTGCTAAGCAAAAGCCCCCGAATTGAAAGCCTAGCTCGATTAGGCCGTCTTTGGACTAAGACTTAAGTTCACTCGATTCTGAGCAATCCTGGCGGGACGACCGTATCTATAGTTCCTTTGGCCACGTCGTACACGAGACCGGAGACCATGAAGCCGCTGGGCAGATTTGGGTTCGCCTTCAGCGCCGACACGTCGACGGCTACAGCCTTGTACGGGTCCGTCAATTCGACGGCTTCGAGCTCGCTCGTCGGAACACCCATGTGTTTGGCCAGCAGGGCTGGTGCGTGATGGTAACACTGCTTGATGCCACAGTCCGTGTGGTGCAAAACAATCAGGTTCCAGCCCGCACCCACCTCCTTGCCAGCTGCTCGAGACACCGTGCCCAGGAGAGCTAGTGTCTCAAGCATTGCGGGGTTAACTCGACCACCGACGTTGCGGATGATCGCGGCCTCTCCTGGTTTTAGCTGGAGAATGTCCATCGGATCTACACGGGGATCGACGCAGCCGATGATCATCGTCCTGCACGACGGCAGCATCTTCATATTGGCCGAAAAGCTCGTTTGGGCGAACTTGGCATTGCGTTGAAGCAGTGTATCGAAAAAGTCCATTGTAGCCTCCAGGAGTGTGGTCGCGTGCGTCAGGCTCGCATGGGAAGGCGGGTGGACATCATGGCCTGCAAAGCCTTAGGATCCGCCGTGAAAGCTTGATGAATTTTGCGGGACTGAGCACCAGCGACGATCTCGTCGTTTGTGTCCTCCTCCACGGCGCTGAGAACGTCGGAGACGACTTCGTCAGGTGTCATCCGCGGCTCAGGAAGTTTGGCGCCCATAGCGGTGTCCGTTTGGACCGCGAGGACGCCGACGACCTGTGTTCCCTGTGCACTCAATTCAGCACGAATGCTGCGAGTGAGCGACAGGCCTGCCGCCTTAGACGCGGCGTAGGTAGCCGCCATCGGGAGGCTGACCAGCGCCAGCATTGACAGCATGTTGATCACGGCGCCGCCGCCAGACGCTGCAAGGATGGGCGCAAAAGCGCGCGTCACGGACAGCGTACCGAAGTAGTTGACATCCATCTCTCGCCGCGCGTCCTCTATGTCGGAAGCGGAGATTGATCCCTGGAAGGCGGCAAATCCGGCGTTGTTGATGAGCAGCGTGACGTCCTTGGCGACGCTGGCAGCAGCTTCAACCTGATCTGGGTCGGTGACGTCGAGCGGCAGCGGCACGAGGCGGCGGTCGCCGCCCTTGAGCAATTCCCCGAGCGAGGCGGTGTCGCGTGCTGCGACGTAAACCTTCGCCGCGCCGCGCTTCAGTAGGTCGGCGACGAAAGCGCGTCCGATGCCGCCATTTGCGCCGGTGACCAGAACGATAGAACCAGAGATATGCATGACAGTAAGTCCTTGATTAGGGTGGGTTGGGAATGGGGCGAGGGCATCTGACACGCGACCGCGTCGGCGGAGTCAGTGGGCGTTGAGCTGGTCCGCGTGGAGGCGCGCGAATTCGCCGACAGTCATTGAACGGCGGCCGGTGAGCTTCTCGACGTTGTCGTCGGCGCCGGACATGCGGCCGTTCTGGTAATCCACCATGGCGCCGCTCAGGTGCTGCACGATGTACGCGGGAACGCCCATCTCGGCGATTGACGCGCAATATTCGTCGACCGGAAGATCTTTGAAGACGATCTTGCGGCCCAACGCTTCGGACAGCTCCTCAGCCATTTGCTCGTGGTCCATCTCGACCGGACCCGAGATCGGGATGGTGGTGCCGACGTGTCCTTCCGGGTTGTTCAGCAGTGCGGCGATGACGCGACCTTGGTCATCGGCGGCGATAGGCGAGTGGCGCCCCTTGCCGACCGGCATGCGCAGGACGCCCTGCTGGAGATAAGGAAGCTGCCAAGGGTAAAGGAGCCACTCTAGGAAGTAGGTCGGCCGCAGGTGGATGATCGGCACGCCCGACCAGTTGAAGATCTCCTCGGCGATGAACGAGTCTCGGCACGAGTTGCTGATGGATTCACGGTTCGCCGAACGCTGCGAGAGGTTAATGATGGTTTTGACGCTCGTCTCCTTCGCGGCTTGGGCAAAGTTCACCGTGGCGTTGATGAGGCCGGGCTGGACGGGCCAGACGAAGTAGGCGGCATCGACGGTTTTCATCGCGTCGCGGATAGTGTTGATCTCTAGGAGGTCGCCGACCACGACCTCTGCGCCAAGCGCCTCGAGCGCTGCAGAGCGGTTGTCCTTGCCGTGTACCATGGCGCGAACGTCGAGGCCGAGGGCGATCGCTTCACGGACGGCAGCGCGGCCGGTGTCACCCGTTGCGCCGGTAATGAGTACTTTCTTGGCCATGACGAAGGTCCTTTAGACAATGAGGCAGGGGGCTATTCATTGAAACAGCCAGCACAAATCATTTCTTGTGCTGCGCTATTCTGTAAGAAGTGTCCTGTGCAGGCGCTTCCGTTCGATGTCTGCACTATCAACAGTAGACGGACGGGGCGGTAGCCGCTGTTTTCGGCTAATATCTATCTGGCCGCAGCATCAATCTGTGGTTCGGCGGTCTTGGGCCCTAAGGGCCGACCGCCGGACGTCGTCACCTGGCGTCGGCCACAAGCGGGTATTCGAGCACGAACTTCGACAGGTTCGCCTTGATGAACTCCTCGACGGTGACCAGCGGCTGGCCGATGATCTGCCTGCCGATGGTATCCGTGCCCGCGAGAAGGCCTTCCTGCTGGTCGATGGTAACCGCTTCGAAGTGCCGCCGCATCGCTTGGGCGTCCTGGAGACCGAACAGCTCCAGAAATGTCGAGACGGTTACGTGCTCATAGGGCATGTCCTTGCCCAGCACGCGGCTCACCTCGGCGGCGAGTTCTTCATGGCTGTATTCGACGGGTCCGTGCAGAGCGATGGCGCGGCCGACGTACGGCCCAGGGTTGTCGATGATGCCGGCGACGATACGCGCGATGTCGCTGCCCGCGATAGGCGCGAAACGGCTGTCCTTGTTGTAAGGCATCACATACCGTCCGTAGCGGATCAGCGGGGCGATGTAGAGCAGCCACTCCTGAAAGAAAGGAAACCGCAGGTGCACGGCCGGGACGCCGGACCAATCAAAGACCTGCTCGGAGAGCCAGTGGTTCTGAGACGCTTTGCTGCGCGCGGCAGGCCGTGACTGCTTGTGCGACATGTTGACGATGACTTCGAGCTTCTGCTCCTTCGCGGCCTGCGCGAAGATCACAGCAGCCTCGACCAGCCCCTCCTCCAGAGGGTAGACAAAGTAGGCGCGCTGTACGCCATCCAAAGCGAGCCGAATGTCGCGCAGGCTCTTCATGTCACCAAGCAAGACATCGGCGCCGACGTCGCGCAAGCGCTGGGCACGCTCGTCATCCTTACGTACCAGGGCACGGACACGAAGGCCTTTCTCGAGCAAGCGCTCGACGGTGGGACGTCCGGTGTCTCCCGATGCGCCGGTTACGAGAACTGTCGTCATGATGATCTCCCACAAACGCAGACGCTCCCCGAATAAATACGGGTGTCGGCCTCTGCCTTGACTGATGGTTGCTGGCTGTCGTCCCGGGACTGCCCGCGGCGGCTGAAATGAAAAGTCTTATTTCCCGCCCGTGTCCGCTAGGCGCTAAATTCCGCTATGATCTATGCTGTACTGGCATTAGTAATTGGCGGGCAGGAGCGGCAGCTAGAGTCGGATTCTGTTCACTCAGGATTTGATCCGTGAAGGACCTCCACAGCCTCAAGCTCTATGTGCGGGTTGCCCGTCTAGGCAGCTTTTCGGCGGCCGCTCGCGAATTCAATCTTGCGCAATCGCAAGTGTCCCGGCTGGTCGCCGAACTCGAGGCTGGACTCGGCGCTCGGCTGCTCGCGCGGACCACCCGGGCGGTCACCCCGACAGAAGCCGGGCTGAGGTTCCTGGCACAGATTGAACCGATCCTTGCCGCCCTTGAAGACGCTGAGAACAGCGTGCGCGAGACCGGAGAACTGCGCGGGCTGATGCGCATCGGGGTTCCTGCGACACTCGCTATCAACGTTGTCATCCCAAACTTGCCGGCCTTTGCGGAGCTGCATCCGCAGCTTCGTATCGAGGTGATGCTCGACGACCGGAACCAAGACATGGTCAAGGAGGCGGTCGACGTCGGCATACGGGTTGGTCGGCTTCCGGATGCGACTGGGACAACAAAACTAATCGGCAAGATGCGACGCGTAGCGGTCGCCTCGCCGATCTACCTCGCTCGCAACGGCACGCCTAAGGAACCTGCCGACATCGAGAAGCATCGCATCGTTGCCGGTCCGGCGGCGATGCAGCAATCGTCATGGCAGTTTCGGCGTGATGGCAAAATGATGCAGCTCATCGTTCAACCCAATGTCGTTACCAACGACACGGCGGGCGCTGTGGCGGCAGCGGCAAGCGGCTTAGGCATCACTTCATCTACGTCCTGGGCGTGCCGGCGTGACCTCGAAAGCGGAGTGCTTGTGAAATTGCTCCCCGACTGGGAAATGGCTGAGCTCCCAGTGCACGCCTACTTCCCACTGGGGCGCGCGACACGTTTGGCCCCGCGCGCGTTTGTCGATTTCATCGCAGAGAGAATTCAAGCAATGCGGCTCGATCAAACGTCTTAAGAAGCCGGCGCAGAGGTGACCTACATCAGCGTCCTCGGCAACTTAGCCCAAATTCGCGATCGCATGCACCCTTTCCACCGTAAACGTCCGCTTTGTCTCAGCTGGTCGCTGGAAGCGGACAAGCAGGTTTCGGCCCAAATGCGACGCTAACCGGCAACGCCAAAGCCAGAAGCGACGCCTGCGAAGTAGCGCCACCGCGTGTGCAAAAACAGCGCCAAGGACGATTCGCAGGATGCGGCTGGGCCATCCTCGATCCGCAAGCCCCATGTCCACGATTTTCTAGGACTTCGCTCAAGTAAAGAAAGGGAATGTCAATCTGGCTTCCGCGATCCAGCATGCGCGCGACTTACGAACCGGATCCGAATTGGGAATCCATCAAAGTGGCGTTGTCGCGCCGTTTGCCCCCATTCGACGTCGAAGCAAGCTGACGCGGTTTTGCGAGGCTCGCCATCCGACCTAATGGGTTGCGGGCCGGCATCCGTCCAGGCTTCCGACGCACGATCTACCTCGTCGAGGCCGTATCGAGTCAGAATATGCTCATCTACCAGGGCTTCGCCGCCCTTTTGTGCGACGACGTTGGCAGGTACCGGAGCGGGGAAGCTCGCCCGCGTTGCGGCTTGCAGGCCTAAGCACGCTAGAAAAATTTCAACAGTGGTCCTCGGACGCAAGTCGCCTTCCTGAGAGCCCGTCTCGAAAGGTTGCGCGGCCGGGATGGTGCTGATTCCAGGAAGGTGTTGAATCTCACCTGGATGCGCCATGTGGACCCCGACCACGCGGCGGCAGCATAGTCGCTGCGGCCTTCGCTACGAAACCGATTTGACCGATGCCGAGTGGGCGGTGATCGAGCCGTATCTTCCGCCGCCCTGCCGGTGCGGGCGTCCGCGTGAATGGTCGTTGCGTGACGTGCTCGACGCGATCTTTTACGTGCTGCGCGGCGGGATCGCGTGGCGTTTGTGCCGAATGATCTGCCGCCAAGGAGCACCGCTTTCCGCTGGTTTGCTACGTGGCGCGACAGCGGCTTGTTCGAGACGATCAATCACGCGCTCGTCATGGTTGATCGCGAGCGCATCGGGCGCGAGGCGTCGCCGACGGCGGTCGTCCTCGACAGCCAGAGTGTAAAGACCACGGAGAGCGGCGGCCCGACCGGATACGACGCCGGCAAGAAGGTGAAGGGGCGCAAGCGCCAGGTCATGGTCGATACCGACGGGCGTGGGCTGATCCTCGAGCCGCAGGCGGCCAGCGTGCAGGACCGCGACGGCGCATCGCTCGTGCTGCGCCTGTCGCGCCGCTCGTTCCCGTTCGTGACCAAGGCCTTCGCCGACAGCGGCTATGCCGGCGACCTGCCTGCGACGGCGACCTGCATCGACGTCGAGATCGTCAGGAAGCCGAGGGACCAGATCGGCTTCGCTGTCCATCCAAAACGATGGGTTGTCGAGCGCTTCTTCGCCTGGATCAGCCGGAACAGGCGCCTTTGGAAAGATCCTGAGGCGACGCTCGCATCGGCAAAGGCCTTCCTCTACGCCGCCTCGGTGATGATCCTCATTATGCGCATCGCAAGGGCCAAGTGACTATCGGGACGGACTCTGAGACAGGCCGTAGTCTTGGTCATGTTGGCAAGCACTTTAAAGATGATCACCGCCCCTCGGTGTAACATCGCGGCGCGATGCGGAGCGGCGTGGAGCGAACACAGTCTACACCATGGCTCGTGCGTCTAGCTGTCTATAACAAGCAATCGGAGAACGAATGCCGCCCGCATATGTGCACGATTACCTCCACAACGTCGTGCCCCCATGGGGACAGCAGTACATCGAGGGGACACTCTGCGGCGACCCTTAAGGCAGCGCGTAATTTATCGATCGCGCTGCATGATTATCAGCGCGCCGAGGTCGCGGCTTAGCTCGTCGGCCTTATAGAACCTCGCGCCTTCCGGGAATTGATGCTGAACGCTCTGACCCAGACGCACGACTATCGCGAGATGAGCCGTCTCGCTGGAGGTCGCAAGCGTTTCAACGAATGGTGCCGCTATGCAGAATTCAATCTGCCAGATCTGCCCAAGCGCGCCACGGTTTTTAGAGGAAGTCGCAACGTCGCGCCGGCCTTGAGCGCTCGGCGGCTATCTTGGAGCCTAGATTTCGACTGTGCGGCATTTTTTGCAGTCCGCCACAGGGGCCCAGCAACTGGCTACGTCCTCGAGGCGACAGTACTATCTTCGAAGATCGTTTTCTATGACGATGACAGGAGAGAAAAGGAGGTGATCTTCGAAGCGACACCGCGGCGGTTCAAACTGCACGAAGATCAGGCGATCCTACAAGCTTCTGCTGATCGATATCAGGCGGCGAACCGGTACAAGTTACCTGATGAGCGCGCTGCGTCGTAAATGGCGCCAAGGACGCCGGGCTTGCATGACAACCTGGGCTAAGGTGCAACCTCGAACTGATCGCCGCCGGTTATCCGCGAGTGGTAAAAAGGGCGTGCCCATTCGCTCTCTTCGTGCCGTGATGGGATAGGTGCCAGCCGGGCACGGCTACGGGAGCGCAATCGCTGCCGAGTTCGACGTTGAGCGCCAGGGGCTGCATAAGCGCGAATTGGGAGCTCTTGCTCGTCTCGAGCCTGGCTGATCGCAGCGTCGCCCGAGCTTTGTTGCAGGGCGAGACCGACAAGTCTGAATCTGATTGAGTTCGCGCGAAGCGAGGCGAGGCAAATGTCCTCGGTATTTGGTGGCTATCTCCATCGACATCATGCCTAACTTGATGGTGCACCGCGCAGCGGTCCGATGGACCCCGCGCCCACGAGAAGAGTGGTTGGGAGGATCCAAGCTGCACCTTGGCGGTGCGGAACAAGCTGAGAAGCGAGAGCCTGATCGAGTACTTTCCATGAGGCGCAGAACTTGTGACCGCCCTATTGCTAGCCCTGGACCTCTGCAAGATCATCTTGGCCTTCTTAGCCATTGAAGGGTTTGAGAAGGGCGACATGGTCTATGCGAAAGTCTCTTATCCACCGTCGGCGAGCAGCCGGGTAGAGCCGTATCAGTAGATAATCGGCAGTCAACGCCGGTGCAAAAAACGTTATTACGCGCAATTATGTTGAGCCAAAATTGACAAAGCTGAACAACCCGTCAGCAGATTCCGCTGTCAAGAGACGCTATCGAACTCAAAACTTTGACCTTTGACGCTGGATTTTTTGAGCTGCTCCCGAGGGAGCGTGTCAAAAGGAGGTGGAGCGTTGAGTGAGCGCGAGCCCATTGGGGTGACGGTTTCCGATCGCGCCAAATAGTTCAAGGAGCTCATTGTTCTGCAGGGCCTCGCAGGCGGTGCGAGGGGGGCTCCTCTCGAGCGCATGATGGTCTGACCTGCCCCAAGCGCTACACGCGATCGTTGACAGCCGGTATCTAGGTCGGCCGTTCGTGCTGCTCACGGGCGTTCGCGACTCTGATGATCGCAACGCCATCGTCCGGCAGACGGCGACGAGTTGAGAAGTGTACTAGGCGCGGCCTATCGCGCGCCAAAAGCCGGTCTCACCCCAAGTCGCCACTTCGTTCTCGAAGGCGGCGGCGTCTGTTCGATTCCTCTTGAGGCCAGGCAAGGCCAACAACGACGTCAGCGATTTGGCCTTGCTCGACAGCTTCTAGGCCTGTCATTCGGCCTGCAAGCTCCGTTGCCGATGGACACTCGGCTTCTGCTGTCCACACCGCCTTCCTCGCTCGGATCGACGTAATCCGGTGGACGGTGTGATGCGGTAGCAGCAGGTCGTCACAGTACCAGCGCCCTTTTGAGATCGTCGTGCTCGAAGGCGCTGGCCATGCGGGTGATTTCGGCGGACCGTGCGCCGGCACCTTTAGCGGTATCACGCCAAGTCGCGGTCACGGTCGCGACCTCTTTGATGATCGAGCAGGCCTGTGTCAGCCTGAGGGCGAAATACTCCGAAGCCTTTTCAAGCAGGTCGAGCGAGCAGGTCCCCTCGTCGAGGTCGATGTTCATTGCTAGCACACGCGCCTTGAGATCGGTTGGGACTGGGTTGAGGTCGTAAGCCGGCGAGAGCGACCATCCCGCTTTTTTCCGGCGGAGACAGCCGTGGTTGCGCAGGTGGTCGTCGACATTGGAGATCAGCACATTGAAGACCACCCGCCGATAAAGCGCATTAGCATCAGTCTTTCCCTGAGCGCCGTGCCTGGCCAAGGCGTCAACGACCTCTGGGTAGCTCCCACGTTCGCCGTCATTCGCGCCCATCATCGCCATGGCGGACAAGAAGGGGATGCGGATCGATCCCTGGCGATCGAAGCGTCGCGATAGCATCACCGACTTGCCGGCGACCTCAACGAGTCGGTGGTGAGGCGTTGCGATTCCAGCCTGACGAGCAAGCCGCAGCGCGATTTCCTCCCAGATTTCTACGCTGTGGTCGTCGGTCTCCTTCGGAAACGTGGCGATGGAGAGATTGCCATGTTGGTCGATGACCGAAGCTTTCGGCCGCGCCCCTCCAAGGGACGAGCCGGGAGCGAAGATGGCCTGAAGGTCTTCGTCCGTTTCCTCGTCGCGCAGGATCCGCTCGGTGATTTGAAGCAGTCGGCCAAGCTCGACCAGGGCGGGAACGCCATCACGGAACGGCGCCTGGAAGACCTCGTCGCCGACCCAGCGAAAGCGGAGCGCACCAAGTCTACTCTCGTCAGTGACACCAAGCAGATAGTCGCTCTCCGCCAGGGTGCGGACAGCCCGGCCTTCGCGATCGGCACTGCGACGCTCCGCCCGCTGCATGAGGCGACGCCCCCAGGTATCTGGCGCCGAGTCACCGATCGAGCCAAACGCGGCAAGGCCGGCGGGAGAAGCGAAGGTGCCACGCGTCAGAGCAAGTGCCGGTTCCATCGAGAAGCGGCCGGGGTTCTCAAGCCAAGCACTATCGTACTCGAACAGGAAGCCTTCCCTGCCGCGGACGCGATCGCTCCTCACCAGCCCAACCGGGCTCGTGCGGCCATCCAGGTCGATATGGACCTCGAAATCAGTCATCCCGGGACCATCCGGTCACTCGCTTGAGATGAACATGCTTTGGCAGATTCGCGCTGGCCAGCGCCTGCCCGACGGTGTCGTTGCTGATGTCGGCGACTTGGCTCAGGCCATCAAGCAGGCCGAGGGCCTTTAGAACAGCGGCATAGATCCCGATGCCGACATTTGTATCCCCGGCTTCGACTTTCTGCAGCGTCGAGCGAGACGTGAAGGCGCGCTCCGCCACGATCGCCATTGGCAGTCGACGCCGGCGCCGAGCATCGCGGATATCGGCACCCAGCTTGCGCAAGGCGCGCCGCACGGCAGAAGAAGGGTTGTGAGGGGTCGGCATCTGATCTCTTCGCGCTACAGATCTAAACAATATGTAGCACGAAGCTTACTTTCTGTAAGACTTGGATCCTTGCCTGGCAGGCACTCTCCGACAGCGACCCAATGATGGGACCGCTGAGCTTTCCGGCTTGGCCATCGACGAGACGTCTCGACCGCCGTCAAGCGCCAGCCTAGGCGCATCGCCGCGCCGAAGAGTCGCCGACTCCGCCTTGTTTCCCGACAGGATCAACCAGACGCTCGTGCACGACATCGCCGCTGGCCACTTCCTCGAGGAACACTGCAACCCTTGTCGGTGGTACCGGAACCAGCAAGTCGCATGTGGCCGTGCGATCGCTCGAAGCTACATCCGTGCCGGAAGGCGCAGGCGTTTTTTCGGCACGCTCGACGTCGACAATCGCCTCGGCGCCGATACACGCGGCGGCCGTTTGGAGCGCCCCGCCAATTACCTCACCCGCATGGCTGGTCAGCCGGCTTTACGAGCGCACCTCGGTCAACGTCACCACCAATCTGGCGTTCTGCGACGGCAGAGCGTCTTCGGCGACGCCAAGATGACCATTGCTGATCGCCCCACTCACCACTGCGAAATCGTCGAGACGGCAACGAGACCTGGCGCTTCAAGAACCGAAGCCAAAGGGGCTTGGGGCCGCGCCCGCCTCGGCTTCGTGACCCGGACCAACTTGCGCGAAGGCGAGCGCGCCAGCGACCTCCAATCGGATCTGAAGGGGGGAGTTGGACGCCGAGATGGGGTCAGACGACGCCGATCCACAATGATAGACACGCCCTCGTTCGAGATAAGCGACAACGGTGCAAGCCCTGAGCTCTAGGTGCTCACGAGAAGCCACGACCAGCGACTTGCCACCTCGTTGTCGACATTCGACGGCGCCCTGCCCGCCAACTCTCGAGCCCGGACCAAGGCCAGCAACGCCGCCACCGCCTTGGCCCAGCTTATAGGGCTCGTAGACCACCAGCTCGTCGCTATTAAGGCCTGAGACGCCCATGCCATCCCCGATTGACAAGGAGGCTCTGACGATGGGCTTTGCCTTGCTCTCAACGCCGGCGCCTTATGAGTTTCCTCGGTTTCAGTGTCGCGGCTTCGCCCGAAATCTTTGTCTGCATTCACTTGGCGTGGCGTTTCACCGAGCGTCTCTTGAGCGTCCGACACGTAAAGGCCGCCGTACAAGGCCTTGCAGTCGTCTGGCCTCCGAAGCCCTCACCTCAGTTCTCCCTTGATTCCCCTTGCCACTGCCCGCTCGTGAGCCATGGTCTGCTCGTGCGATAAGCGCGCAAGCGTCACCCGCCGCGCGTTCGCAGTTGGAACCAACCCTGACTGAACCGGATGACCCGCTCGACGCCACGATGCTCTCAGGAGCGGACAGCGCTTCGCTTTGAGGTAGCCGTTGGCCATCGGCAGAGCTTCGGCTCTCCAATGAACCAGCAGAGGACGGCGCAATTTTCATCGCTGCTGAATCACCCTCCGGACTGGCAATCTGCTCAGGACCTGCTCCTGTCCTACGCCGCTTTGCCGACTGTTTGGCGGCCTTGAATTGTCCCCTAAGTTTTTCGTACCAAGCTGATGCATTCTTCGACATTTCACGAGTGGAGGTGTCCGCTGGGCCAAGGAAGAAAGCGCTGTGGGACGGATTTCGCTGTCTGAAAAAGTTTGAAGAGTGCAAGCGGTTCTTCGCGCAGTAGCCCACCCAGCCATCATCCGGATTGAAGCGAAG
>JAUTBS010000007.1:0-33728 GCA_032361285.1 Aequorea victoria
CCTAACACCTTTCCCTTTCGTACCCCGGCTCCCGAACCAAGATCTCTGGTAATGACGGGCTGGTTTACCTTGAAAAAGGCCCCTTTTTGGTTTCTTAGTTTTCCTAAAACCAAGTGGCGACTCGGAAAAACTCACGCGGTCCTCAGACCCATCACAGGACGCGCATTTTGGTGGAAAAACCATCCTCTCCCCGCTCTTTCCAGAGGTGGGGCGATGAGAGGGCGGGTCCCCACAGGTATCGTCTCGCGTTCTCGGTTTTTTTTTTTTCTGTCGTTTGAGATTCAGAGTCTCAGCGGACAATCTGAATTCCTCTCGCAAACCCTTTCTTTTTTTCTTTGGCCGTAGAGATACATCTCAACGAATAGGCGGATATCGTCTTGTGCCCGTATTCTTTTTCCCGCCCGTAGAGTTTCCTCTTTCTAAGACTCGACAGAGAGGGTAATTCGGTATCGTCCCGCGCCCTCAGTTTTTTTCTGCCATTTGAGATTCAGAGTCTTAGCGGACAAGCCGAGCTCCTCTCGCAAACCCTTTCTTTTTTTTTCTTTGGCTATAGAGATACGTCTTGGCGGATAGGCCGATATCGTCCCGTGCTTGTATTTTTCTTTTTTTCTTTGCCCGTAGAGTTTCAGCCTTCTGAGACTTGATGGAGAGGGTAAGTCGGTATCGTCCTGCACCCTCAGTTTTTTTCTACCATTTCAGATTCAGAGTCTCAGCAGACAAGCCTGGCTCCTCTCACAAACCCTTTCTTTTTTTATTTGGCCGTAGAGATACGTCACAACGGATAGTCCGGTATCGTCCCATGCCCGTATTTTTCTTTTTTTTTTTTCCATAGAGTTTCAACCTTCTGAGACGCAACAAAGAGGGTAAGTTGGTATCGTCCTGCGCCCTCGGTCTTTTTCTACCGTTTGAGATTTTGAGTCTCAGCGGACAAGCTGGGCTCGTCTCGCAAACCCTTTCTTTTTTCTTTGGCCATAGAGATACGTTTCAACGGATAGGCCAGTATTGTCCTGTGCCCGTATTTTCTTTTTTTTGCCTGTAGAGTTTCAGCATTCTAAGACTCGACGGAGAGGGTAAGTCGGTATCGTCCCACGCCCTCGGTTGTTTTCTACCATTTGAGATTCAGAGTCTCAGTGGACAAGCCGGGCTCCTGTCAAAAACCTTTTTTTTCATTAGACGTAGAGACACGTCTCGACGGATAGGCTAGTATTGTCCTGTGCCCGTATTTTTCTTTTTTCTTCACTCATAGAGTTTTAGCCTCCTGAGACTCAACAGAGAGGGTAAGTCGGTATCGTCCCACGTTCTCGATTTTTTTCTACCGTATGAGATTCAGAGTCTCAGCAGACAAGTCGGGCTCCTCTCGCAAACCCTTTCTTTTCTTCTTTGGCCGTAGAGATACGTCTCGACTGGTAGACTGTTATCGTCTCGTGCCTGTATTTTTCTTTTTTTCTTCGCCTGTAGAGATTCAGCCTTCTGAGACTTGACGGAGAGGGTAAGTCAGTATCATCCCACACCCTTGGTTTTTTTTTTTTTCTGCCGTTTGAGATTCATGTCTCGACGAAAAGCCGAGCTCTGCTCGTAAACCTTTTTTCTGTCGTTTGAGATTCAGGTCTCGACGAAAAGCCGGGCTTCGCCCACACCTCTTTTCGTACAATTATCCGGGATCTTCGTGAATCCTGAGGCGTTGAGGTAGTTCCGACGTTCTTCTAGTTGGGTTTTTCTCGCAACCCTTTCTTAGGTCTAGAGATCAAGCATCTCGATGTCCTTTTTGTTTTAAGCCGTGTTCTATCACCCGCACCCTTTGTTTCTCTCGCTTGGGATTTTTTAAAGAAATCCTGAGTTCCTTTATCGTCGAGCTGTCAAGCCGAGGCTCCACGATTCTTTTTTGTTTAAGCCGGGTATTATTACCCACACCTTTTTTTGAGGTTCTTACGCGCTTCTTCGCTGGGTCTTGGTTACCCATCTTTTTTCTCGCTATTAGCGTTGTTTTTCTGTCTCTCTTTTTCTCTTAGGATCGCCAGAAACTATAACGTCTTACGATCTAATTCATTTCCCATCTCTTCCTCTATTGCAGTTTATCATTGCTTTTTCAAGCTCTAATATCACATTCTCCTGGATTCGGTTACCGAGTGGAAGATTAGAAAGATCAAATCCCCATCTAGAAAGCACTACAATGGCAGGAGATGGCGATACATATGCTGCGACGAATGCTGTGTTGATCCGAACTCTATCGGAGATGCATCGAGCTTTCGAAGGCATAACTGTTACGCTCCAAGATCAGACCTAGGCCCAGGTTCAATGTCAAGCAGAGATCTGGGCCCTTTGGGCAAACCAGATTTCGAGAAATCCATGGGACGAATTAGTCAATAACCAACTCTGGGATGATGAACAGTACAACACAGATCCCCTGGGAAATAAACCCGCTGCGGTTATTTTCAATTATGTTCTGCCAGCTGCTACTAATATTGTTCTACCAGTTGCTACTGCTGCTACTGTTGCAATAGACCCGGCCTTGGCCCGGGAAGCCTTGTTGTTTGATAAGATCGACAGGTTAAAGAAGGTGTTGAGGAAAGCCAGAGGAGTCAATGAATACATGCTCGACGTTGAAGGTCTCTGTCTCTTTCTCGACGCTAAACTGCCCGAGAAATTTAAGATGCCGAACATGGAAAAATTTGACGGTACTGAAGATCCTAGGATTCACCTACGGATGTATGTTGGTACCCTATCTCCCATGGGCATCGACGACCAGCAAAAAATGCAACTCTTCCACAGGTCCCTTTCAGGGGCTGCTCAACATTGGTTTCTAACCTTAGAAACCACTAGAACCAGAAATTGGAAAGACATTGCTACTACATTTTTCGGGCAGTATAACTATAACGTCCAACTAAATGTAACTATAAGGGAGCTGGAGACCACCAAACAAAATCTCTGGGAAGCTTTTGTTAACTTCCTGACTCGCTGGAGGGGTAAAGCAGCTAAGATAACCAACCGGCCTACAGAGAAAGACAGGTCTGAACGGTAGTAAAGAACTTGCAACCCCAGTTCAGAAAGTACCTCATCACTCAGCTGCTCATGACTTTTGAGCAACTGTTTGATGCGTGAATCAAAAATTGAGGATGTCCTCCAGATAAGGGAAATTGAGAGGACAAAAGTCAAGACAGAAGCAGGTATAAGTCAGCAAAAAACCCAGAAGCTCTATCAGGGTTAGACCTATCAAGGTCAGAACTATCAGGGTTAGAATAGTTACCCGACCAACCAGGTTAACCCAAATTCCCCTAACAATAATGTGCTGAGGATAGCAGAAGTAAACCTTCTTAACCTTCAGCCATTTAACCCTCAGCCAAGGCCATTTAGACCAAC
The DNA here is from genome assembly GCA_032361285.1 of Aequorea victoria. Lineage (NCBI taxonomy): Eukaryota > Metazoa > Cnidaria > Hydrozoa > Leptothecata > Aequoreidae > Aequorea > Aequorea victoria. Next base: position 3,358 of record JAUTBS010000007.1, read on the forward strand.
ATTTGTGTTCCCACTTGTCCGAAGAATATTCAACAAACTAAGTGTTCCACTCTCTGTACTATTCCCGAGATTGGTAGAGAAAGGACACTTAAGCCCCTCGCACCAATACCTCTTCCAAACCCACTTTCAGCTAATTATAATCCTGACAAATACTGTGAATACCATCAAATGCCTGGGCACACCATCCAATACTATATGAAGCTTCGGCACAAGATTCAGGATTTAATTAACAACAAGGTGATCTCGCCCCCAATGGTGGCTAAGCCTAACATTACTACCAATTCACTACCGAATCACATGAACCCACCCCCTCAGAACATAAACCATGTCCATACAGCTTCACTCTGCTATAATTCCAACATCTACATCTGCCCAGAAGGGGCCGTCAAACCAAGTCCACCTCTCCCAAAAGGAAACTCTTTGTGCTCTTTGGATGCAGAAGGAACTTTATATGTGGAAGAGAATGACTTAGAAGAGCTGGAGGACACAAAAAAAATGACAGAGGAATGGGATAATATGGCAGCAAACAACGAGGTACATGTGGAGTTTACCTTCTATGACCCCAACATAGACACTGGCATTGATGGTTGGATGTCATAAGAAGAATCAAGAGAGGAATGCACAGACGATGAATTCGACGAAAGTGGGGAATGAAATGACCCTGATGATGATGACCTTTCTACTTCTGGCACCCTACCAGACAATAGTGTAGAACATGCAGACACAAGAAAACTGGAAAAGGAATCGGAGGGGAACCCAAGAAATGCAGGATCATTAATAGGATCTGGGACAGGGACAGAAGCAAGGATAGAACCAGATCCAAAAGCAAGGTCAAGGACAGAATCAAAACCAGAAGTAGAAGCAAGGACAGATACAGAAAGAGCATAAATAGAACCAGAACCAGAAATAGAGACAGAAGTGAAAGCAGGGACAAGAACAGGGACATTAATAGAAATAAAGGCAATAACAGCAGCGGAAACCAGAAATGACTCGGGATCAGAACCCAGGATCAGAACCTAGGAATGAGTCTGACAGCAAGACTCAAACCAGGGCTGAGAAAAACCAAAGGTCGAAGGAACCAGGGAACAGAGAAGAAGAAGAAGCCAACAAAGAAACTGATAGCATAACCAAAATCGGGCCCACTGATACCAGAACTACCGAGAATAGGATTAGGAGTAAAAGTAAGCTGAAGGCTGACCTAGATACCACATCTAAAGAAGGAGAAGGCCTTTTAGACATTTTCGTTATTGATGATGATATTTGGGACTACTCAGGGGCCGATAACTGTTGGAGAGATGAGAAACTGTGGACGGTAGAAGAGATAAACCGTCAAGAGGCAGAAAAGGGACAAAACCCGCCCCCAGAAGGAAAGTTAAAAGTTGGCATAGACCTCCCAGCAACCAACACAGAAACTGAGAAAATAGCAGGAAATGATCTATGGGGACTAGAATGACTAGACTTGTCCAAAGTAAACCCTGCCACAGATCACTTGGATAGTCTGTGGGACCCTAAGGAAAGGGTCAAACATTTGACCAAGAGTGGAAGACACTTTAAAACTGCATACCTGGAGAGAGGTGAAGCTAGCCAGCCCGCAGTAGAAGCCAAAGAAGAGAATGATGCTGTACTGAAGCAGTTCAAAAAGATCTAGGCTAACCTAAGTATTTGGGAGCTATTGATGGCATTCCACAAACATAGATAAGCCGTGCTAAGGGCTCTAAGCAAGGCCAATATCTCTATTGACACCAATCCTGAACAACTGGTAAGAATGTTGCTCATACCAGGGTGAATAATGTCATTACTTTTTCCAAGAAAGATCTGCCCACCGAAGGACATCTGCACAACAATCCTCTCCACATAACAACAAAGTGCCTAAGAAAATGGGTACTTATGGTTTTGATTGACAATGGGTTAGCATTGAACGTTTTCCCACTCAGAACAACGCACTATCTCGGGTTAAGAGAGCATAATTTTACTCCAACTACCCAAGGGGTAAGAGCATATGATAATGCCCACAAAAATGTTCTAGGGGTAGTCAAGTTCGCTGTTACCATAGGACCCACTGACAGTGAGATTGAATTCCATGTACTGGATGTGCCGGCCTCCTTCAACCTATTGTTAGGCCGATCGTGGTTGCACGACCCTAATGTACAGACAGTTCCATCCACCCCCCATCAGAAGGTCAAAATGATTAGGGATGGGGCTATCTTGACCAATTGATTGAATTAAGCATCTAGGCAACTGCCATTGACGACACCCCTTTGCTTGAAATACAGCACGGGGAGGAAGATCTCATCCTGAGCAATTTTAAATTTGACCAAACAGCAGCTATCCAGACTTTGATGAATGGAGAATAACTATATGTGAAACCTCAAGCGGTAATGATGATGGGCAAAATGTCATACTTCTAAAGCTTAGGACTTGGAAAAAGTGAACAAGGTAGAACTGAACCAATCTGTGTTAAGGGAAATCAATATACCTTTGGTCTGGGATACAATCCCATAACACAGGACCTTACTAAGGGGAGAGGAAGCATAGAGGAAGGCATGACCAAGAGAACCAACACATAATACCTGGCTTTGCTGCCAACCTATGGACCTTTGAATGGGCAGTACATGAAAGAAGGCGAGACTTTTCCATTCTGTGGATTTTTGAAAGAATGGATCGATGAGGGATATGGGCCGAAGATACTTGGACCCAAGATATTCTTTGAACATCAACTGACCGAAAGTGAGCCCAAGGAAGACGAGGCAAAAGATGAAGGCGTAGCAGAAAAGGCACGCGAGAAAGACAGGGCAAAAGACCTAGAGGAATTCACGCTGGGGTCACTTTTGAGAGATAAACTCTTATACATACGAAAGAATCCGCATAAGAAATCCCCATGCTGGGCAGCGATGAGCCAGTCGACTATTCCAGATTAATAATAGGGGAGGGTAGCATTGTAATAGAAAATTAAACATACGAATATAATGTTTTGAATGATGCAGATAGTGAGTCTCAGTCTGAGACGAGCTCGTCAACGTCTACAGATTTAGAGTCCAGTGGTGAGTCTGCCGAGCATCCATCTGTTGGGGTGTCTCAGTCTTCTGTTACATTCAAATACATGTCAAAATCTGTAACCTTCGTTGTTGATAATAAAATGGAGAACTCCTATGGTTATCCTGCTGTACTTTCTTATGAATGTTTGATTACTGACTTTGATGATTTTGATGTTGCTGTTCCCGCAAAGCTAAAAATTTTAATTGAAAAAGAAAAAGAGATGCACGCTAAACCTTTAATTTAAGAAACTTTTTCAATAAATCTAGGTACTAAAAAGGATCCAGAAATGGTCCAGATCGGTTCTACTTTATCAAATGAAGAAATGAGTCATTAATAAAATTATTAAAGGAGTTAAAGATGCCTTCTCGTGGTCATATGGAGATATGCCCAAAATTGACCCAGAAATTGTCCAGTACTAAATACCCTTCTATCCCGATGCCAAACCTGTGAAGCAAAAGCTGAGACGTGTAAGACCAGATTGGGCCCTCAAAATTAAGGACAAAGTTACCAAACAAGTGAACGTCAAATTTCTTCAGGTGATTGAGTACCCCTAATGAGTTACAAATATTATTCCTATGCCAAAGAAAGATGGTCGGGTACAAGTTTGTGTTAACTTCCGAGATCTTTACAAGGCAAGTCCCAAATATGACAATCCTCAGCAACATATAGACATCCTCGTGGAGAATACTATAGGTCATGCCCTGATATCATTTATGGACGAATTCTCATATTACAATCAGATTCTCATGGCACCTGAAGATAGAGAAAATACTACATTCACCACACTGTGGGGGACGTATTGTTATACGGTTATGCCTTTCGGTTTGAAGAATGCTGGAGCCACGTATCAACGTGCGCCAACGGTATTACTCCACGACATGATACACAAAGAAGTGGAAGTATTTGTCGATGATATGTTCGTCAAATCTAAAGACCGTGAAGGACATACCCCAGCCTTACAGATATTCTTTAAGAGAATTTGGAAGTACCGAATGAGGTTGAACCCGCATAAGTGTACTTTTGGAGTTACAGGAGGTAAGATGCTGGGATTCAACATCACCCAAAGAGGGATAGAGGTGGATCCTTTTAAGATTAAGGCAATTCTAGAAATGCCTCCCTCGAGGATGGAGAAAGAAGTTGGAGGATTCCTTAGAAAGATTTAGTTCATTAGTCGTTTCATCTCGAAACTGACTACAACCTGTGAACCTTTTTTCTATTTGATCATAAAGAATACCACATTCCAATGGGACCAGCATTGCCAGAATGCCTTTCAGTCAATCTAAGAATACTTACAAAAACCTCCAGTGCTTTCCCCACCGCAACCAGACAAACCTTTAATCTTGTATCTATTAGTGAATGAGTCTACAATGGGCTGCATGCTAGCGCATGAAAGGAACAACGACGAAGAAAGGGTTGTGTATTATTTGAGCAAAAAAATGACATATTGTGAATCCCGATACACGTCACTAGAAAAAACATGTTGGGCTCTGGTGTGGTCATCAAAAAATTTACAGCACTATACATTGGCGTACCCTGTAGTGTTGATTTCATGAATGGACCCACTTAAGTTCCTGTTCGAAAGACCTGCACTGACAGGAAGATTGGCTGAGTTTAAACTGCATTATAAGACCAATAAATTATTGAAAGAACGATCTGTAGAGGAATTTCTAGCAAATCAGCCAGTTGAGGGATAAGAAGATTTAAATTTTCAATTTCCCAATGAAGATGTTTTGAAAGTTGAGAATAAGATATATATATTTTGACGGTGCCTCGAACCAATATGGTTATAGAATCGGGATACTACTAGTCACTCGAGATGACTCGCATGTTCCGTTGGCCTGCAAACTAAACTTTGAGGTTACCAACAATCAAGCCGAATACGAAGCGTGTATCGCCGGGATGGAAGCCACTTTAGAATTGGGCGTAAGAAAGTTAGAAGTGATCGGTGACTCTACCTTTGTCATTTCCCAAGCCAGTGGGAAATAAAAGGTCAAAGAAAAAAAACTAATGCCATACTACCAGGAGCTCGATCGACTCATTCCTATTTTTGTGGAAATTATTTTCATGCATGTACCCTGGCTTCAGAAAAAATTTGCTGATGCCCTTACCACTCTTGCCTCCATGATTAGCATACCCGCAAAGGCCAAAATGAGGCCTTTGGTAATTGAACAGAGGAGTATAAGAGTATACGAAGTTGTAGTCTTAGACCAGGAAGAAGGAGACGGTTTTTCGTGGTTCCACGACATCTAAAACTTCATTGAGGTGGGAAAATACCTAGAGAATGCCAGTGAGAAGGATAAGAGAGCCATCAAAAGATTAGAAACTCAGTTCATCATCTGTGGCAGAAAGCTAGACAAAAGGGCTTACTTAGGGATGAACAAACTTTGTGTAACTAACGAAGAAGGTTAAGAGATCATAAGAGAAGTTCATGAAGGAGTCTGTGGGTCGCACATGAACGGGATGATGTTGGCCAAAAAGATCTTGCAGCAATGCTATTTCTGGATGACAATGGCAACGGACTCTGTCAGGTTCGTCAAAAGATGCTGCAAGTAACAAATCCATGCAAATCTAGTACATCTGCCACCACCAGAATTATACAGTATGACTTTCCCTTGGCCATTTTTAGTTTGGGAAATAGACATCATTAGCAAGATCACGCCAAAAGCTTTGAATGGACACAAATTCATCTTTCTAGTCATCGACTATTTCACAAATTGGGTCGAGGCTACTTCCTTTTCAGTTCTCAATGCTTCTCACATGGCCAAGTTTATCAAGCATAACATCATATGCTGATATGGCGTTCATCATGAAATCGTATCAGACAATGGATCCCTCTTCTAAGGGGAAGTGCTAGATTTGATGGAAGAATACAGAATCACACCACACAAATCATTCCTATACAGGCCACAGACAAATGGAGCAGCCGAGGCGGCTAACAAAAGTATTAAGAGAATCCTGCAAAGGACAATAGAAGACAATAAGGATTGGTCAGAAAAGTTCCCATTCGCCCTTTGGGGCTATAGGACGTCAATCCGAGCCTCGACAGGAGTCACCCCTACTCTCTAGTAGACGTGATGGAAGTTTGTCCTACCCGAAGAGCTAGAAGTTCATTCTCTCTGAGTAATAGCAGAGTGTAGTATACCAGAAGAAAAATGGTAGAGGGATCGTTCCGAGGACTTAATTTTGTTCGACGAAAGAAGACTGAGAGCGCTCTTTCACGTTCAAGGCTATCAGAAAAGGGTAGCCCGGGCATTTAATAAGAAAATCAAAACTAGGGACCTTAAGGAAGGGGACCTCGTACTCAAAGAAATTTGAGCCCCGGTCTTTGATCCAAGAGAGAAATTCAAGCTAAATTGGGTCGGGACATATATAATCAAGTCATTATGACGGGAGATGTTGTTATTATTATGGACCTAGACAAAAACACTTTCAATAGCTCAACCAATTTGGACCAACTCAAAAAGTACTACCCTTAAAAAAATATATATGAAAATAAGAGAGGCTCGCTGAGTTAAAAAAATTGATGAAATCAAACAACCTAGGCAAAAGTAAGAGCAGCCTACATGGTTGAAAACCTAAAAGGGCAGCCTTAGCAAAATAACGGCATCAGAAAAAGGAGAGTGTTAAAACCCAGAGTGGGACCTGACCGGAGCTACGTTGTGGCCTGATTCCTTTTATTTGGGATACGTAGGCAACTTTAATCTGAAGTTCGGCCCAAACCTATACATCAATAAATCCCTCTTCCCACAAAAAAACAAAAACAGAAAAAGAAAAAGGTGAAACAATTAACCAAGCTTCATCTCTTAAAACCCTCTATCTGGTTATGATTTCAATGTGAAGATCATTTTAAAACTCTTTGATTAGTTTCCTTATATGGAAAAAACGAACATCAAACCAATGAAGTGAGAAGATCAAAGATCAAAAAAGGGAGAAATTCTCATTACTCAGATTTAGTGAAAAAAGTTTACACATAAAAAGGGAAAAGTGTAAACGTTAAGTCTTTTTCTAAAAAAAAAAAAAAAGAGAAAGAATATAACATAATAATGGAAGTGCAGGAGGAAAAACTAGATCGAGTCCTCCCTTCTTCACATCGTTGTTTTCTTCCCACTCTATATTATTTCTCAGCTGTGTGAATTATTACATCAGAAAGGCATCACTCAGGGATCTTACGAATCAATCATCCTCCGAGATGACCAGAACCACCGATAACTCTCCTGAAATGGAGCATGATGAGGGGAAGTTGACATATGAGCCGTTGCCGAAGGGCCCGCTTGAGCATAACCCAGCTGACGCAGAATATGAGAAGAAAAATAGAAAGTGGTCAAGTTTAAGCCTATGAGCTAAATGCCAGAGTGCTTCATAGTCTAAGCCATTGCCACAGGAATAGTCCACCAGGGACAACGCCAGCAGATGTTTTCGCCCGTCTGAGCCTCAAAGAAATCTTGCCACTCAGCCATGGTAATGCAGGGGTAACAAACCCCTCTTTGGAGAAAGGCTCTCGGAGTGTAGACTCTCACCAGTAGATACTCCAGAATATTCACCTTCTCCATCAACCAAATCTGAGAGAAAAATACAAAAAAATGAGAGTTGAGCAGAAAAAGTGAGAGATATATAAAAGGAGAGATGAGTGGAAAAATTTAGAAATGTGAGAAAAAAAGAGAGCCTGAGCGGAAAAATTGAGAGAAATATGTAAAAATGAGAGTTTTGAGAGATACCTGAAAAAGTAGGGGATTGCCCGCAAAAGCATGAGAGACACCGGACTGCACAACGTCCAAACCAATCAGTGTCTCAGCTAGGATCAGTGGTACAAAATTCCCCCCCTCCTTTATTTGAGAGGCTACTTGTACTAAGGTAGTGTTGACATCGTTATCTCCTGGAGAAAGAAGAAAATGAGCCAGAAAATAAATACACAAGGCATAGCGACGGCAGGACTACAAAGAAAAGTCAGAAAGAGAGCCGACAGGGCGGAAGTGGCTCACCAGGCAGGATATGTCAAAAACTCTACCATGTAGGATGAGAGAAGCTTCACTACTGCTCAAACCGCATAAATCCCGCAAGAGTTTCTTTAGACTCACCGACGATGAATGAATCAAAACCTCATCTCGAGAGAAAAGATGCAGGATAGCTTTGAACTCTTCGATGGTCGGACAAAGCTCCTCGTCTCCAAGCCTGAAAGTATGAGCCACCGAATCCCACAATTTGGTGGATGCCTTTAGAAAATTTCAGTCTATCCTCACGGACCTCAGATGGAAAAGTGCGTTCAAACCAAAATTTATAAAATTGGTTTGCTCGTTACAGGTAAACTCATCGGTCTAGCAAGAGAAAGAGTTTTGGGTGAAAGAAGCTATGTTACAAAATTAGGGATAGCTGTTAAGAGAAGGTTGAACCTTTTTTAAAGAAAATCTGGGAATCAAAACCTGGCCACAAACTTGATCATCACATGGTGCTGCGCCACCTCAACATGGCACCTTCCACCTCAGCATAGCGCGCACCACATAACATGGCGTGCGCCATGTCACTCCATTATGGCGCCGCGCCGCCTCTATTGTGAAAAAAACAATTTTGTTCTCTCCCCCTACTTTGTGTCCATGCCTGTCACCACTGGCACTTAATATCTACAGGTGTTAGCGTGACCGCTTAGGTCTATGCCCTACTATCTCCTAGCGTCCATGAATATGTATTCGTACAAAAAAGCAAAATAATAATAATATATGCAACGAAATCCCGAAAAGAGCAAGCACAACACAAAAATAGCGCCTCATGTATATATGTAATCCTTATATATAAATAACCCCTCTGTAAATAGTCTATCTGTAAATATCTTCTTTTTAAATTCTTTATACCCTTTTAAATAAATAATCTTGTATATACATAAAAAAGGGGGGGAAACATAGAACCTTGTAAATAGTTCCCTATACATACCTTCTTTGTATATATAACCTCATGTACATAGAACCATGTAAATAGTACCCTGTACATAACCCTATCCTGTAAATAGGATCATGTACATATCCTGTACATATATAAAACAACGTGTCAGTAAATCCCTGTACATAATCCTGTACATACACAACTCATGTATATAATAATCGCTGTAAATAAAGCACAATTCATCCATGTATATAAATGAAAAATATTCGTACAGAAGAAAGAAATAAAAAAAACTAAAAAAAAAAGATACCGAATAAATAATTCAATTAGGCACGAAGGCCTATCCCAAAAATAATAAATGTATATGCAAGAAAAAGAAAAGTGTATCTCGGGCGTACATCCAGTAGAATGAATGAAAAAGAAATGACATCCTAATCATGTTGGCGACGAGCGTGACACGAAGACTCCGGGAGAGAGGATGCAGAGGTAGTGACATTCTCTGAGTCGAAATCCTCATCGCTGTCGGCCTGACGCTCTCGAACCCTAGTTCGCAGGGTAGATCCCTGGAAAGCTGCAAATGGACCGGCAACAGCTGGATGGGCGGCATGAGAGGACGAGAATGTCCCATGAACAGAGGTAAGACTGGAGAAGCGAGGCTACAAAAAAGAGAAAGAAAGAGAAGGAAAAAATAAGTACGGTCAGAATATGTACATATGCAAAAATAAAAAAATAAAAAAAAAAAAGAAGGGGGAAGACCTACGAATGAATAAATAGAGAAGAACACTCACTGGGGGTGTGGGTGAGGGAAGGGATCCCGAGCAACAAGGTCCAGGCGCGCCTCTATGAGCATTTGAGCATGCTGCCTCACCAAGATTATAAAACCCGTGATGGTAGTGAGGTAGTCTTCAATATAAGAGCGGCAAGCTGGAGAAACCTGAAATGGGCCGATAAATGACAAATGTTACACGGACTAACATACATGGTTGAAAGAAAGAAATACATGAAATAAGGGAAAAGAGAAAGTACCTGGTCATCCCCGCTACTAAGGCGTAGCTCCGGCGCCGCAGGAGTAGGAATAGGAATGGGACAAGAATACCCAAATCTAAAAATATCCACTGCCTGAGGCAGATGAGGGAAGACAGGAGCGGCTTGACCCAAAGCATGAGCCCAAACATCAGCGGTAGAGGCGGCTCGAGTAGTCGCGGCGCCACCAACAACAGCAGGAAGAGGACGATCACCCACCACCGGAGGAACCCAAGACGTCGAGGGCTGTCCAGCCTGCGCCTCCGCAAGCTGGATGCCCATCAGACGCATCAGGTAGTCGCGTGCAAAGGTAGCGTACTCCCCCTCGGCTAGGAAATCCACAGCCGCGAAGCCGTGCAAAGCCTCATCGACATCCTCAGGTGAAATGGTGTGCGTCAACCTCATACTGAGTGGAGGCGGCTGAGGGACCCAAAAATGGTCCAACCTCAGCGTCTACCGGACTACCCTCTCGCCCAAGAACCACTCTCGGCGGAATGGCCCCTCCAGCAGGATCCTCCTCTAATGGGTCTGGAGACTCCTCATCAGATTCTCGCCCTCCCGAACCTCCATGCCATCCCACACTCCCCAATTTACCTGAAAAAGAAAAAAATGGGATGATAACAATATAATAAACCCAACACATGTTACATACGAGAAAAAACCCTAAAAGTCAAACACGCGTAAAAATAAAATAGAACATACATATGCAAGAGATAGGTGATCCAGGAAAAGACGGTAGGTATTCAAGTCCTTCCCGTCCTCCGTCCTCCCTCGAGTGTCCCGACCCCACTGGGCTGTCCGTGAGATGATCTGGGGATCTGGGTAAGTGTTCTCTAGGTGTGATAAACCTAGAAACTCGTATGCCCATAGCTGTAAATAAGATAAAAAAAGAAAGAAAAAAAGAAAGAAGAAACATAAAATAGGTGGCAAAAAAAATAAGCAAATAAGTGTTAGGCCATGTTAATAAATGATAAAGTACAAACGAACTGAAAGGACAAAGAGAGTGGTGAGAATCATACCTCGAAGATCCGCTAGTACCCGATCATGGACATCTCCTTGGTCCGACACACGGACCGCAGACCGGTGTACAACATCGCCAACGCTGCTCCTCCCTAGTCGAAAGACGATATCCGATCAAAATCATGCAGGGCTCCCAGGAAGTAAAGCTGCACGGTGTTGTTCCTATTCGTGAACAGGCACGCACCGAGGAGGTAGAGCAGGAATGCCCGAGCAACCCACTCGAAGAGGCGAGGCTCAGTGCACTCAAACTCCATGTACCTATCCACGAGCTAGGCGTACCGGATACGCCCCCGATCGGCCTGACGATGGACCTCGCCCAGCCAATAAGTGAGTGCCTCCGAGCACAAGCCGACAGTGGGGTCGAGGGGAATCGAATCACCCCCACACTGATCCCCGTAATCATAGAAAAATCTAACAGGGTCAAGGTGGCCTCGAACATAGAGAAGTGGAAGGTATTGGTGGTTTCTCACCACCTCTCCACTAAAGTCGTCAAGAGTACTCTGTCATTATGAGTACTCGTGAGGAGTGAAATAAACCGACTGAATCCAGATCTATCAACGAGCATCCGAATTTCCAGGAGGAGAACTTGGTACCACTCAAGGATCTGGGCGGAGCCCTCCCGAATCCACGTAAGTAATCACCGATCTGCAAAAAAGAAAAAAAACACAAAAAATGTCAAATAATATAGACTGAAAGAAGAAAAATTAAAGAAAAAGAGAGTGCATAATCTGACTAAAAAATAAAAAAATTTATCATGTTAAGTACCAGGAAGCGCAGCTTAATTTGAGAATCAAAAATAAGAAAATCCAATAAACGTAGAAAAACGTGTAAACGTTTACCTAGTGACCGAAAAAGAGAAAATTCCCTCTTAAAAAGCTTTGAAACGCAACCTAATTTGGACCAAAAGTAAAAACCCAATAAGCCTAGAAAACATGTAAACGTTTATCTAGTGACCTGAAAAGAGAAAATTCCTTCTTAGGAAACATTAAGATGCAACCTAAGTCGATCAAAAAAAAAATTCAATAAATCGAGAAAAGTATGAAACTATTGACCTAATGAATAAAATGAAATTTTTTCCTAGAAATATGTGCAAACATTTGTCTAAGGACAAGCAAAAATATAAAGTCAACAAACTCTTAGAAAAATACGAAAACGTTAATCTAGGGACAAAACCCTAATAATAAAATTTTCTAGAAAAATACAAAAATATTTATCTAGTGATAAAGTCACCAAATTTCTCTCAGAAAACGGGTAGCACAATCTAAGTTGGTCAGGTAAGAGCACCCTTATCTAACTTAGGGAGCATGTAATGCAACTTAGGATGACCCATAGTTGTGTACCTCATACATCATGAGCGGAAGTACAAAGCGTAACCTATTTTAGGCGGCGTGAAGGGAAACCTGCCCATCTTGGAAAACATTGCTACGTAACCCACATGTAAATTAGCAACAACCCCTTAGGAAAACGTGAAAACGTTTGTCTAGGGACAAAATAGGATCAAATCATAAAATAAAAAAAACCTCCTAGATAAACATAAAAACGTTAAATCTAGGAACACAAAATCAAGTCAGTTAATTCCCTCGGAAATACGTATGACACAACCTAAAGTTGGTCGAGACAAATAGAAATCTAGCCAAAATGAGACCATTCAAATCGTCCACTAAGTCGTTGATCGCAGGACTCAATGGGACGCATTTGGGACGGTAAGACCACGAGACAAGTTGGCAAAATGTGTTGCTCCGGATCGAGCAGATCGAAGGGAAGTCTTTCCTTCTCTGGAAACGTCGACATGTAACCCAAGACAGAGTTAATTAAAAATATTAAAAACACCCTAGAAAAATGTGCAAAAATTTATCTAAGGACAAAAATAAGTCAGTTAATTCCCTCGGGAATACGTACGACACAACCTAAAGTTGGTTGGGACGAATAGAGATCCAGCCAAAATGGGACCATTCGGATCTTCCACTAAGCCGTCGATCGCAGGACCCAATGGGATGCATTTGGGACAGTAAGACCACGAGATAAGTAGGCAAAATGCGTTGCTCCGGATCGGGCAGATCGAAAGGAAGCCCTTCCTTCTTGGGAAACGTCGATACGTAACCCAAGATGGAGTTAATTAAAAATATTAAAAACACCTTAGAAAAATGAACAAACATTTGTCTAGGGACAAAAACAGGTCAATTAATTTTCTCGGGAATACGTACGACACAACCTAAAGTTGGTTGAGACAAACAGAGATCTAGCCAAAATGGGACCATTCGGATCATCCACTAAGCCGTCGATCGCAGGACCCAATAGGACGCATTTGGGACCGTAAGACCACGAGACAAGTAGGCAAAATGCGTTGCTCCGTATCGGGCAGATTGAAGGGAAACCCTTCCTTCTTGGGAAACGTCGATACGTAATCCAAGACGGAATTAATTAAAACTATTAAAAACACCCTAGAAAAATGTGCAAATATTTGTCTAGGGACAAAAATAAGTCAGTTAATTATCTCAAAAATACGTACGACACAACTTAAAATTGGTTGGAACGAACAAATATCCATCCAAAATGGGACCATTCGGATCGCCCACTAAGTCGTCGATCGCAGGACCCAATGGGACGCATTTGGACCGTAAGACCACGAGACAAGCAAGCAAAATGCATTGCTCCAGATTGGACAAATCGAAGGGAAGCCCTTCCTTCTTGGGAAACGACGATATGTAACCCAAGATGGAGTTAATTAAAAATATTAAAATCACCCTAGAAAAATATGCAAACAGTTGTTTAGGGACAAAAATAGGTCCGTTAATTTTCTCGGGAATACGTACGACGCAATCTAAAGTTAGTCAGGACGAACAGAGATCCAGCCAAAATGGGACCATTCGGATCGTCCACTAAGCCGTCGATCACAGGACCTAATGGGACGCATTTAGACTATAAGATCACGAGATAAGCAGGAAAAATGCATTGCTCTGAATCGGGCAGATCGAAGGTAAGCCATTTCTTCTCCGAAAATATCGATACGTAACCTAAGACGGAGCTAATTAGAAATATTAAAATCATTCTAGAAAAATTTGCAAATATTTGTCTAGGGAGAAAATTAAAAATAAAAAATTTTCCTAGAAGAACGCAAAAATGTTCGCCTAGAAAGTAAAAAAGAATTTTCCTCAGGAAGCGTTAACCCGTAACCCGATAACAGAAAAAAAAAAAAAAAGATCCCCCTCAAAAATTGTGAAAAACGTTATCTACGGATAAAAACAAAAATACTTTCCACCGCGGAAAACGTTAACACGCGACCCAACGACAGAAAAACAAAAACATACACATCTGGGAAAAGATAGAATGAGAGATATGGTGTTCAACCTAATCATACAAAGTTCTTAAGTTCAGATCTGTTTAATTTTAAGATTTCAAGTTGTTTGGTGTTATATTCCGAGAAATTATTCGTCCAAATGTTTTGGGCCTATCCTGTGCATACATCTAAGTCCATGATAATTTTTTAAATCTTTTTGGATTTTATTTTGTTTAATTAAAGCAAAAATGAAATAAAAATACCTGACGGTTCGACACTGAGAGATTGAAACTCAGGGATCGAAGCAGTTGATCTGGGCTCGTGCTAGTGTCGGTGTAGTAGAAGCGGGAAGCCGACAGAAACTCCTAAGAATGGGCCGGAGGGTCATACCTCGTTAAGTCAAAACCAGCATCTCCCTAGCCAGAACCCTGCAGAAGGGATCTGGAACTTAAAGGCTGTCCACCGCTGGCTTCTCAGCATGGTGCTCTAAAGGTCCGCCCTCCTCCGTAGCCCGAGCAGCATCGACGGCATCTAGCAGGCCATCCATGGCAGTGGAATGCTGAAAGCCTTCTGCCTAGTGCGAATGGCTGGAATATCCATCGGGAAACATTATAATGGAACCCAAGTTCCTAAAAAATGAGTCACTGCTCTGGGTGCCGCCAGACTGTGCGGGCACCGCTGTAGCACCAACCACTAAAACGGCAAGAACGGGGTCCTCCTTGTGGTTCACACCGCTAGCCGTCTGATCTTCATTGTTTTCCATTTGAGCTAGTCGAAAGTAGGAGGTAAAAGAGAGTAAAAGATAGTTGAGAGAGTAGAGAGAGTCGGCGATTCGCGTACGGCCGCAATGAACCACCAGCCAAACTTAAAGAACTTCGAGACCTTTGGTCTACCTAGCGCACGCCACTTCCCTCCTAGTGGTACGCCACTTCCCTCCTTCACACGTGGCGCTGCGCCACTTCACTTATTCTCCCTTCTCGTGCACTACGAAATCCAATCATCACATAGTGCAACGCCACTTCCCTCCACGTGGCACCAATCAATCCAATCGACACGTGTCATTGCGCCACTTTACCCATCACACGTCATATCCACCAATCGCTATGTGGCGCTACATCAGATCTCTCGAGACACGTGGTGCATGTCACGTTTCCACCTCCCATTCATAATTTCATGAGTTTTAAAATCGAAAATTCCAAAATTCGGAGTCCTTCCTCAATGAAAGAATGCTCTAAAACCATTTTCGGCCAACGAAACCATCCGGCTACTCATGGCAAGCTTCGTTCTCACCCCTGAGATTCTAAAGAAGGCCCGTCTCACGACCTTAAACTTAGTGATTTGGGTCCATCTCACGACCTAAAACTGAGTGCCTTTGGGTCTGTCCCTCAACTTAAAACCTAATAAATTGATCCGTCTCAAGACGTTAAACTGAGTACCTTGGGTCCTACATGACCTTAAACTATGCACGCGGTCCAACATGACTTTAAACTGAATAAATGGTCCTACAGGACCTTAAACTACGCTTGCAGTCCGGCACGACTATAAACTGATGCTCGTAGTCTGGCATGACTATAAACTGATGCTCGTAGTCTGACATAACTATAAATTGATGCTCGTAGTCCGGCACGACTATAAACTGATGCACGTAGTCTGGCACGACTATAAATTGATGAACGTGGTCCATTCATGACCTTAAAAGGATAGCTTTTTCTTTTTCTTTGTTTTGGTTTTTTTTGCCTGATGAACGGTTTAATCAAAAGGGACTGTCTATGGTTTTTTGACATTTACTCACCTACGCATGGCGGCAAGAGTTTTGTTAAAGAGGGAAAATTGTAGACATTCCATTTTTGACTAAACCAAACATGGGCCAGTTCTGGAAACTTCCGATGATGAATGCATACATAAGACGCGTCAAAAAAGCCTCTGTGCGAGTCCAAGAGTCGAAGGAATGCCCCAAGAAACACCCAAAAATACCTTAAAACACCCAAAATACCAAAAACACTCCTTGGTACAACCCAACCTAGCGCTGTGCCACCTCTAAGTGGTGCACGCCACTTCCCTCCAAACAATCCCACGGTATTTCAAAAACCAAGCCACTTCCCTCCAACCTAGTACCACGCCACAACTTTCCATGCCACTAGTCAAGCCATATCAGAGCCCCAAGTCATATTTACCCCTAGCGCACGCCATTTACTCCTTGCGGCACACCACTTACACCTGGCGCGCGCCACCTTAAGAGAAAACTTCAACTCCAAGTCAGCTCCTCACCCCAAAACCTATAAATAGACCCCCCACCTTATTTGAGATCCCTTATCCAACACAAGGCAAAACCCTACCAAATTCAAACCTCGTAAATCTCATATACAAGCCAAACCTCCGCAAAAATATAAATTTAAAGCATAATCAATTCCCGAAACTTTAAACCGAGACTTACTACCTTCAGAATCCTTAGCATTAGAAGGACTCTGAAGACTCAAAAATTGCATAAAAGGCCTCCCAGGGATGCACCGTATTTGAGGAAAAGCTTCGAAACTGCTTGAAACTTCACTCTTCTTCCAGGATATACGGTAAGTCCCCTTTTTCTCATCTTTTTCACTTACTCATCTTTTTCCTTTCTTATAACTTCTTTTCATTCGGTAAAAGCGGAGAAAGAGGCCGTTGTCCTCATTCTCCTCGGCTTCTTTCTTTATTTTACTTTCGTCTAAGTATGTTTTCCCGTTATTAGAATAGTATGTTAGCTTTCTTTTCTTTTTCTTAGTCTTTTAGCTTTAAAAATACATAAAATGCCTTCTTTCCATTTTTCTCTCCTTATAAAAACACCCGCACACAAACAATACACTATTTTCTTAAAATAATAGCCCATTTTGGGCCTCTGAATGTCGAGTTCACACTTCTATAGTGACGCGAGCCATATTTAGAGAGCCCAAAAGTGGCGCACACCATGTCTTTGTGGCGTGCACCAGGTTATGAGGTGGTGTGCGCCACCTCTGTTTAAAAACCAATGGCTTCCAATAAACTTTTTTCCAGTAGTATTTTCTGCATATTTTTTATGTGCTGGTTATTCTGTCGAAATGCCATGTTTCTATTTTTCTTTCCGTATAAAATTCACTTGCACATAAAGAGCACGTTGTTTTCTCAAAATAGTAGCCCCTTTTGGGCCTCTAATTGTCGAGCTCACTCTTCTATACTGACGTGCGCCACTTCCAGAGGACCCAAAAGTGGCGCATACTATGTCTTTGTGGTTCATGCTAGGTTCGATGTGGTGTGCGCCACCTCTGCTTAAAACTAGTGGCTTTTAGTAATTTTTTCTTGCATCTTTTTATTTTAAATAGCATATTCTATATGCGTCAACTGCACTTGTATGTTGCCATCTCCCACTTAACATACATTTAAGTGTAAGTATGTATAGAAGACATTAGTTTTAAGTTAGGTTTTATTTCCTTATTTACCTTTTTAATGTTATCTCTTCAACCACCTTTCTGTATGTCTTGATTTTGCTAAATTTAAGACAAGAACAAAATAAAACGGTTAAGTAAAGGCCATTCTTTGGATTGGGCGAGAGGGGTGCCTAGCATTTTCCCCTTTCGTACCCTAGCTCCTGAACCATTTTCTCTGGTAAGGACGGACTAGTCCCTTGAAAGTTTTGGTTTCTTGGTTTAGTTAAAAACTAAGTGGCAGCTCCAATTGTGCGGCCTTTAACGCGGACGCGTTTGGGGGAAAACCTCTCTTTTTTATGTTATTATTTTTGACTCCCTCACTTCCGTAGGTAAGCATAAACGGTGTCTCCCTTGTCGGGGTTCGGACTGTGGTTCAGTATTCCCAGAGTACGTTGGGGAGCTTCTCGGCCCAGAGGCCTTTTGCTGACTCTAGTTTAGTCTTGATCATTTTCAAGATCGTTCTGTTGGTCACTTCAACTTGCCCGTTAGCTTGTGGATGGGCAGGGGAGGAGTACCTATTCTAAATGTCGAACGAATCAAAAAACTTTCTAAATCCCTTATTATCGAATTGTCTGCCGTTGTCGGCGATAATACTTCTCGGGATGCCAAATCGACATATGATTAACTTCCACACAAAGTCTACTGCCTTCTGCTCGCTAATTTTTGCTAAGGGCTCAGCTTCTACCCACTTGGTGAAGTAGTCGATTGCTACTATTAAGAACTTCACCTGACCTCTCACGATTGGAAAAGGTCCTAGAATGTTAATTCCCCATTGGGCGAATGTCCATGGGGTGGTGACTACACTAAGTTCTTTCGATAGCTGTCTAGGGATGGGTGCGAACCTTTGGCATTTGTCACACTTCTTGACAAAGTCCTTGGCATCTTTCTGGATGGTGAGCCAGTAGTAACCGACCCTTAGGATTTTCCCTGATAGGACCTGAGCACCCAAGTGATTGCCACATATCACTTCATGTACTTCTTTCATCATGTACTCAGATTCTTCTTTTGAGATGCACCTTAGGGAGGGTACCGAGAAGTCGCATTTATAGAGGATGTCATCGATGAGCGTATACTTGCTTTCTCGGTACCTCATATTTTTTTTCTTTTGCTTGGTCGATAGGTAATTGACCATCTCGAAAAAAGTTGATTAAGCTTTCTGCCCAGATTATACAAACCTGTGCCAAGCTTACTGCCAGTAGTGTCTCCTTCTAAGCGATGCCCGGCTGGGTCAAGTACTTTGTTAATACCCCTCTACCCATCTGCCCCTTTGGGTTCTAAGGCCAGCTGATCAAGATCATCAGCTCGCTGGTTGTGGTCCATGGGAATTCTCTAAATCAGGAACTTATCGAACTAAACTTTGAGTTCCTCGGTGACAATTTTGTAGGCTTTCATTCGATCTTCTAGTCCTTCGTACTAACCTTGTATTTGACTGACCACTAGCTATGAGTCACTAAGGATTCTAACTTGGGTTTCCCCTAATGCTAGTGTCAATCTAAGGCCGGCTATGACTGCCTCGTACTCGGCTTTATTATTGGTCGCTCAGAAACCAAAATGTATGGAATATTCCCGTTTATCTTTTTATGGGGAGATGAGGAAGAGACCAGCGCCACTAGCCGATTGGTTTATGGATCCATCCACATTTATTGTCCATACCTGGCGAGCGTTGAAGCCTATCTTGGCTTCTGGGTCAGCTGTCAAGGAATTGGCCTCTGATGAATTGGAAAGTTGCTCGGTAGATGGTGTCTCAATCGTGAACTCTATAATGAAGTCTGCCACTGCTTGTCCTTTGATAGCTGATCGCGACCGATACTGGATGTCAAACTCACCTAACTCTATCAACCACTGTGTGAGGCGACCAGAGGTCTCTGGCCTTTGCAATATCTGTTATAGTGGTTGGTCGATTATCACGACTACGGTGTAAGCCTAGAAGTAAGGACATAGTCGTCTGGCCGAGATGACCAGAGCAAACGTCAACTGTTCCACCCGATGATATCTGGATTTTGCTCCCCGGAATGCTCAGTTGGTGTAGTAGACGGGTCTTTGAGCCCCTTCGTCTTCTCAGATGAGGGCCGAGTTTACTGCCGTTTCGGAGATGGCCAAGTAGAGTAAGAGCTCATTTCTAAGAATTGCTTGAGAGAGTAATGGGGAAGGGGCTAAGTATAGCTTGAGGTTGGTGAATGCTTGTTCATAATCTTTGGTCCAGTCGAATGCCTTATTTATAACAGCGAAGAAGGGCGTACATCAGTCTATCGCCTTGGATATGAACGGGTTTAAGGCTGGCAATCGACCGGTGAGTTTTTGTACTTCCTTAGTCATCTTTGGGGACTGTATCTCTAGGATGGCTTTAATCTTCTCAGGGTTGGCCTCAATTCCTCATTTACTGACCATGAATCTGAGGAACTTTCTTCCTGAGACCTCGAATGCACATTTGGCTAGATTTAAATTCATGTTAAAGTTATGCAGTGCTTGGAAAGTTTTTTCCAGGTCCGTGAGGTGATCAACACTTCTCTACCTTTTGTCTGCATGTCATCAACGTAGACCTCCACATTTCTTCCAATTTGCTTCTTAAAGATAAGGTTGACGAGGTCCTAGTAGGTTGCCCCAGCGTTCTTGAAGCCGAAGGGCATAACTCTGTAGTAGTAAATCCCTCGATCCATGATGAATCAAGTCTTCTCTTGGTCGGCCTCATTTATTAGGAACTTATTATAACCTGAGAAGGCGTCAATGAAGCTGAGGAGTTTATGACCGCTGGTGGAGTCCACTAGTTGGTCAATCCAAGAGAGGGGATAGCTATCCTTCGGGTAAGCCTTATTTAGGTCGGTGAAGTCGATGCACATCCTTTATTTTTTATTTGATTTTTTCACCAGGACTACATTGGCTAACCAATTAGGATACTGTACTTCTTGAATCAATCCTGCATTCAACAGTCGCTCGACCTCGGTGGCTATGGCCTCATTCTTTTCTTTGGTAAAAATTTACTATTTCTGTCTGACTAGTTTGTGGAGCCAATCGACGCATAGGTGATGTGTGATCACCTCGAGACTAATTTTGCTCATATCTTCGTCTGTCCAGGCAAAGATCGATTGGTGTTTTCTCAAGAAACTGATTAGCTCGGCTTGTATGTCAAGAGGAAGGGCTGACCTGATCTGGACCTCCCTGTCTGGTCTGCATTCATCTAAGCTAATTTTGAGGAGGTCTTCCACTGGCTCTCCTCTTCGAAAATGGTCCTCATCTCAGACCTCATCCGTATCGAGGGTCAGAGACTCCTTCAACTTAGGCATTCGGAGGGAGGTGTTATAACACTCTCAGGCTGTGGTCTGGTCAGCTCTGAGCTCTGCCACTCCTTGCTCAATTGGGTATTTGAGCATTAGGTGGTATGTCGAAGTCACTGCTTTTAGCTGATTGAGGGTTGGTCGTCCCAAGATGGCATTATAGGCTGACTGGCAATCCACCACTAAGAAGTTGACCATCTAAGTGGCCTGCTTCGGGCTAGAGCTGATCGTCAGGAGCAATTCGATCGACTCTAGAAGTTGTATCTTTACTTCTATGAACCCTGCCATGGGGCGATCTGACCGGGTGCAATTTCTCTCAGTCGATATTAAACAGATCGAAGGAATTGCGGAACAATATGTCGGTCGAGCTGCCATTGTCCACCAAGATCTTGCACACTTTATAGTTAGCCAGAACCATGGTGAAGACCACGGGGTTGTCATGTGGCTGTTGGACTCCTCAAGTGTCGATTTCAGATAAGGTGATAATCTCCTCAGTTTTTATGTCTTTGCCCGATCGGTCAGTCATGCAGACCTCACTGGGACCCTCGGTCCTGAGGTGTCTGGAGTGGGCTTTTTTGGAAGAGCCACTTTCTTCTCCTCTAGAAAATCCTCTAGAGATCACTCAAACCTTCCCGATAAGGTTTCTGTCTTGGTCTCTGGGTGGCGGTGGTGGCCTATCCTGTAGGCCCCGAGGATTTTCCTAATTTTGCCAACCGACCAAAAATTTGTTGAGCCTTTCTCTCTGGATTAATGCCTCAACTTTTTCTTTTTAGTCGAAGCAATCTTCGGTGTTATGGCCGTGATCTTTGTAGAAATGACAGTACCTGTCAGGATTGCAGTGGTTTGGCTGAGACCTAAGCTTCAATGGCCACCATAGCTCAGGGTTGTCCCCGATCTGTAAAAGGACTTGCTCAACAAAAGTATTTAGGGGCGTATACTTCTCAAAGCGACTGGTCGGTATCCTGAGCCGTTTGGGATCGGTCTGGTCGTGCTGTGATCGATCAAAGTCTCGGGACTATTTTGGTCTATCGGTCTTGTCTCGTTTCCTCCGATCGATCTTCTCTGTGTTTTCACCTTTCTTTGTTGGTTTGGAGGGTCGGTCCTCTCGAACGCTCATAGCATCCTCGACATTCATGTGTTTTTGAGCCTTTACAATGAGCTTGGCCATACTGGTCGGTGGTGCCTTTGCGAGCGAGAAGAGAAGTTTTGTGGGATGGAGGTAACCCATGAACGTTGTGAAGGCTACTTTATCGTCGATGTCCTACACCTTTAGAGCCTCGGCATTAAATCGAGTGACGTAGTGGCGGAGGGTCTCAATTTTCCATTGTTTGACATTGAGGAGGTATGTGGCTGGCCTTAAATGTCACTGGCCACCTATAAAATGTTCGACGAACAATTTTCTCAACTAAGTGAATGAGGAGATGGACCCACTTTTTAGCTTCCTGAACCATACGCGAGCCGACCCCTTTAGTGTGGACGGGAAGGCTCGGCACATGTTCTCATTTGGGACTGCATGCAGGTGCATGTAGGCCTTTTAGGTTTCTAGGTGGTCTTTTAACCCATCGAAGGCTTCTATTTGTGGCATTCTAAATTTAGATGGCAGAGGCTCGGCTATAATGGATGACGAGAATGGTAAGTCTGTTCTTTAGACGAGCTCGTCGACAACCACTGCGGTCCTTCCCTTCATAGCTACCATCATATTGTTGAGTTAATCTTTAACTTCCCTCAGTTCGACCTCCATAGTGGTAGAGGTTTCAGTGTTCTCGAGCTGGATGCCCCCGTTCCGTTTAGGAGCTTGATTTCTGTCCTGAGGGCGAGCCCTATTCTCAGCCATGTCTTCATTCTCGTTCGACTCCTCCTCCTAGCATTGGTCTCGATTGTTGGGCTGCTGGTCTGCTGGTTGCCTATCCTCAAGATGAGGAATCCGAGGGGGAAAGGGAGGAATGGGCAGGAGTTGGGCTTGTTCATCAAGCTTGGTTTTGGTGAACCAGGCATTGGATCAGTTGAGTCAAGTCCTTTAACTGTTGCTCAAAGTTTGGTGGCAGGTCCCCTTGAGGATTGCCCTAGTGGCGATTTCATTAAGAGGCCAGTGATCGTGTGGGAACCATTCAGAATACGAAACACTGGGAAGAGAAACAATGATCAGTCGTTCCCATAGACGGTGCCAGATGTTGGTGTTCGAATTTGGATGGTCCTCCGTGATCGGCCCATCTCCAAAGTGATCGGTTGAACTATTCTCTTTTCGTCGGTTGAGTCCCTGCAGATTGTTAGAACATAGACACCGGTGGGGTGCCATCCTATTATTGTCCGATGCTAAAGTCATCAGATAGACAGTCGATAATCAATGTAGAATGTAAAAAAATTGTATGTCGATAACTCAAGATTGGTGTACCTTTAGAGTCTGTATGTGCCCGTTATTTGTAGTGATGTGGGAGCATGGGATCTGAGATACGAAGGGGATGGATTTCTGATCTCTTGGGATCTGACGAGATTCTCAAGATTTGTGTAGATTCGAGCAGAATCTTTGGGATACTAGTTGACCTGATCCCTGATTTATTGCTAAGACAGCTGTTCGAAGTGATCATCGGGGAGATTGTCAGCGTTGATTTTGGAGTCCTTTATGGGTGCTTTCTTCGGTTAGTCAAGCTGACTGAGCAGGTTGCCCGACCGAGTAGATTATCCGGCCGAGTATAAGGTTTGATTGATTGTCTCTGGTCGGCCTTTTGGCTATGGCTGGAATCTCGGTCTCGGTCGGCCAATATGACTTTTTGTTTCTTCTCGGTCGGTTATCAACGTTCAATTGCCTCCCACCGGTCGGCTTTTGTCCGATCGATTTAATTTATACTTATCATATAATATTAAACAAATATTTTTGTTAGATTTCTAAATTAATTAATAGGATAAGTTTTAATTTTCTTTATCCCAAATTTTATTAAACAATTAAAACTTTGTTTTAATTAATTAGAATCAACAAATATTTCTAAAACTCTTGGTTTTTCAAAAATTAAGTGGGAGATGGATTTAATTACATATAAATCTCGCGGTCTCCATTATTTGTTCGTTGATAATGCAATTACAATCTGCGTGTCGACTTTGATTTTCGGCCTCCCTATCGGATGAACTATAATTGTGAATTACCAGAATGGATCTCCGAAATGAGTAATTCAATAAAAAGTGTCAGTAGAATTATATAATCTCCATCTAAGAGATCCGGTACAAGGACATGGCCTTTTCAAATTAAGAGTAATGGTATACACTTAAATGAAAATAATAGTATCATTTCCATTGGAGTCACTACTATTATTTTTTGGGACCAAAAGTATATCGGCTATTTAACTTTATTAGTAATGTTTGATGTAAAAAATCATTTTTCACCGATACTTTAACCTAGGCGTAATCTTACCCTAATTGATTTAACAAAGAGTTCAAACCCTAAAATCTGATCTACAAAAATCCTAATAGTGTAAAGAAGGGTTCAACAACGACAATAGTTAAGTAAGTAGGGACATGAACTTAAAATGTTGCGAGCCTGTGTGATGGATTTAAAATGAAGTTGGGAGACACATTTGCTGCTCGTGGAATTTTCCTATAACAACAGTTTTCAGGCCAGCATCAGCATGGCTCCGTACGAGGCGTTATACGGAAGACCTTGTCGATCACCGTTATGTTGGGCAGAGGTTGGGGACAGCAGCATATTGGGGCCAGAGATCATCCAGGAGACTACTAACAAAATCAAGCTTATTCAGAGTCGTCTCGTAACCGCTCAGAGCCGACAGAAGAGTTATGCAGACAAACGGAACCGACCCTTAAGCTTTAACGTTGGCGATCACGTTTTCTTAAAGATTCACCCTCGAAGAGGAATCGTGCGCTTCGGGAAGAAAGGAAAGTTGGCACCCAGATACACCGGACTATTTGAGATTCTACAGAAGGTCGGAGAAGTCACGTATCGGTTAGCCTTGCCACCGTAGTTATTTGGGATGCACAAAGTTTTTCATGTCTCCATGTTACGAAAGTACATGACGGATTCATCTCATGTGCTTAATTGGGAAGAGCTCGGAATTGACAGCAATGCAACTTTTGATGAATGACCAGTTAAGATTACAGATCGGAAGAAGAAGGTGCTGCGAGGAAAAACCATTCCTTTGGTCCGAGTTCTTTGGCGACATAGAGGAATCGAAGAGTCTACATGGGAACGAGAGGATTTTATGCGCGGCAAGCATTCTTAACTTTTTGAGAGCTGGGGTAACCTTTAAATTTCGGGGACGAAATTTATTGTAGGGGATAGGTTGTAAAGACCCGTTTTTTGCCGATACTTTAACCTAAGCGTAATCTTATCCTAATTGATTTAACAAAGAGTTCAAACCCTAGAATCTGATCTACATAAATCCTAATAGTGTAAAGAAGGGTTCAACAACGACAATAGTTAAGTAAGTAGGGACATGAACTTAAAACTTAAATAAGTTTTAAGTTAAGTTTGAAAAACAAAGTTTGGTCACCTAGATCACAAATCGAACTTGAAATTTTTGATTAAAGTCCAACATGAAAATTCAAGTACAAGAACTCATTAATTAAGTTAACGAATTAAATTATAATTTTAAAGACCAATTAAATAAAATTAACCCATTTTATAAATCAAGTCTTAGAAAATAACCTAAAAGACTAATTTTTAATCAAATATTAAAATGGGACGCATATTAATCATCTAAATTATAAAAATACAAAAAAAAAAAAATAAAAAAACAATTTTAAAAGGTCAAAACTGCCCTTGGTCGGCAGCCCTAGGGAGTTGTTTGGGATGTGACCATTTTTGAATTATTTTAAAGAAAATGAAAAAATGGGAGAAAATGGGATGTGATGTTTGCTTAAATTATAAGTAAGCCTTGTTTGGCTTATTAAATCATCTCATACACTAACTAAATTATTGTAGGAGATAATTATATACTTAAATATATTTCATGACGATTAGAATACATAGATTAATTAAATTATGGGAAAAAACTACCCAAAGAAAAATTAATGTATTATTTTCTCTCCAAATCTTCATCATTTTGAGGTGACCATTCTCTTAGTAATTGTACCCTATTAAAGGACTTGGGAGGTCTTCTTATGACAACCAAATAGTTGAATGAATGACTAATTAATTTAATTTAATTAATTCTCAAAAATAGATAATTTTTAACTATAAATACCCCTTTCTTTCGAACTGTTTCTCTCCATTTCTCCCAACTCCACTCTCACTATAGAACCCCTAGGGATCTTGGCAACCTTGGGAGGAAGAAGGAAAAAAAAAAAGAAGAAGAAGAAGAAGAAGAAGAAGAAGGAGAAAGAAGAAGAAAGAAGAAGAATGAAAGGAAAGCCTATACTTAAACCAAGTCCCTCTTTCTAAACCAAGAAAAACACTAGATAAGAATTTCTTAGAACTTCTCATTTGTTCCATAAATATCATATTCTTATACTTAAACTTCTCCAAGATAAAAGTTAAAGGACAAAAATAAAAGAAGATGAACAAAGAACCTTAAACCATGAAAGTTAGTTTGAACCTTGTTCTATGGACTTTCTAAAAGAATATTAAATGAAGAACAAATAACGTATAGACTTGTTATGAACCTTCATAAGCTTGTATGATGTGTTTGGACATGCCTTAGTTGTGTAGAAATAAGAGTTGTTGATGGTTTGTTGAGAAAATGTAAAATAGAGAAGAACAGAACACTATTTAAGCCTTTCCAATAATTTTTGTGTGAACCAAACACGACTTAAATAACAAGATGTTTTTACCATAGCTTCTTTAAGATGTCTTAAGCATGTACGATGCTTGGTTAAGCTTAAAAATGTATTTTTGAACCCTTTGACAATTTAGAAAAATCTGTGACAAGTGAGGCAGATTGATAGTCAACTTTGAACCTTCATATATCTCTCCACAAAAATCCCCTTAAGTTTATTCACATATCCAAAGATATATATATGAGTCTAGTTTTATCCCCTTTTTACAGAAGTCGAGTTCAGTAAGTACATTTTGAGTTATGCCGTTTTTTTCTTTCAAACAGGTCCTTATTTCGACAGCCTCTGTTGTATAAATTTTTAGCCCCTTTTTTGTTTACAACCAGCTTTCAGTCCCTTCATGAAACATGTAGATAACATCTTTATTTAGTCCTAAGTAAATTTTCAGATTATTTCATTAATGTTTGATAATTGTAAAGTATTTTAGAAATACTGTGACAGATTTGTAAATGGGTCCTGTTCTGAGATGTTAAGTGTTTAATGCTCTACTTACTTTAAGTCTTGTTTGTTTCTTGTTTAAATGTTTGTTTATGGCTGGAATATTAGTTTTGTGATCTCAACTAATTCTATGACATCTCTCATGCATGGGCTGGGTCTCGGGCCAGGTGTTCACCTTGTGTCTAGCTCAGCTAGGGTTGTTTGTCGTTGAACCTTGTGTTGGTTGTTGTCAAGTACACGTGGAGTGACTTGGGTTGAGATTTTTGTGATGGAGTGGGTGGGTCCCCTTCCATGTTGTGATCAATTGTTGTGTATCGGGTATTGTGGTGCACCGTGTGAAACTACGATCTTAGCGCAGCAGTCAAGGACTTCGTCCTTGGACATTCATGAGCTAGTTGAGTATATCACTCGGCTACGTCTCATGGTGTGGCAATGTAGGTCTTTTGGACTGGTTCTATCCGGGGTCCACATGATTCAGTGGGTACTTAGCCCTTCCGGAATCATGGCACTGCATGGGGGACTGTATCCGACTGTCTGGCGGCCTCATTTGCTCAAGTTCAGGTTTTCAAGTGTCCAAGTTTTGGGAGGTATGTTTTTCAGATTCTTTCGGCGTAAAGGAGTCATGGTCATGTATCAGAGTTTACATTATTTTCACATATCATATTCTGTTATATCTTGTTGTATGTATCTAAGTGTAGAAATATTGGGTTCGGAAAATTCTTTCTGGGCTTTGCAACTCATGGCGTATCATGCCAGGTTTTGAGGAAGGATCGGTACCGGAGGAGCAAGAAGAGGAGTACGTCGAGCCGTGGCTAAGTTCTAATTGTAATTTCTTTTAAATTTTCTTTTGTTGGCTTGTAACTTAAAACAGGGCGTGCAATGTGAAATGCAGAAACACTAAGTATTACTATAGTACGATTAAATATTAATCAAGTGTGGAATGTTTGCCAGTAGCAGAACCTTATTTACTATAATTACGTCTCTTAACGAACTGAGATTTTTGGGGCGTTACAACTTGGTATCAGAGCCTAGGTTTAGTAAACCTTAGGCGTGAGTTATAGAGAAACCTGGCGACCGTTTAGCGAGAACTCTGTCTTAAGTCTATATTTTAACATTTATGCATAAATTATGAATAAGATCTTTGTTATATGAACTAAGTCTATTATTTTATGTTTTGTAGGATGTCTTCAGACTCAGAGTCCAACCTAGAGGAGTTCCTTGAGGAGGTGATTAACCTCGATGACGAGGTCTTACCCGAGGCGTGGGAGATGGATGAGCCCTTAGACGTGGAGCCCCTAGCCTGGTTTCCCTCGAAGGACATGGACGAGGATGGTGACGATGAGATTAGTGATGTCGAGTCAGATGAGGCACATAGCGAGGTGATAGATGCTGAGTACGCACCCACAGTGGAGGAGGATGACAAGATTCCACATCTTTGGAGGCAACCTAATGCACCTCAGGAGTTTCTGACCGGTAGCACCGTTTATGCTAAGGTGGCCCCCCTTTTCTGATGCAGGTGGAAGACACCTGTTTATGCTTACTATTTCTTCGGGCCACTGCTCGTGGTGGAGCAAGTTGGTGATAGAGCGGTTAGACTGGAGGTGCCACAGGGTTTTACAGATAGGGTCAGAGATGTCGTTCCCTATGAACTTCTTCAACGTCAATGCCCTTTAGATGAGGATCGTATTTTTGGGTTACAGGAAGATCTAGACTTCGACAACAACTTCACGTACACTGAGTGGCCACTTATGGTCACGAATAGAGAGGAACGGAATCTGGTTACCAATGGAGCTTGGTATGTGAAAGTTTTCTTGGAGTGCTACGGAATTCAAGAAGTAACTTGGGAACTCGAGGTGTTGGTCTGCAGGGACTACCCGCAGTTATTCGCGCAGTAGGACAGTTGTGTGATAGGAACAGTAAAAGCTAGGGCTTGTTTTGAACACTGTGATAGTCTTAGCAATTTTTGTACATCTGTTCCCCACTCTATGGTGCATGCTTTATTTGATTCTGGAGCTTCTCATTCTTTAACTCGAACGCATGTGCTTCATCGCTGGAATTACTGTTAGAGCCTCTAGACAAAACGATGTCTGTGGTATCACCCTTAGGTGGACTGTCACCTATACGCCTTATATGTAAGAATTGCGAGATTGGAATCGCTGGTATGCAATTATCATGCGACCTTCGGGTTATCGATATAACCGTTTATGACGTTATCTTGGGAATGGATTGGTTATTCTACCACCGAGCAATCATTGATTGCCACGGAAGGAGGATCACAGCTTGCAACCCAGATGGAACGTATTTCCATTTTAAGGGGTGTAGATACCATCCCTTACCCCGGATTGGACGAGGAACGCTATGAACCAGGGCTATCACAGCTAGACTAGCAAGTCTTATGCTCAATGAAGAAAAACAAAAGACCGCGTCCCTGCCTCGAATCGTGAACGATTTTGGAGATGTCTTTCCAAAGAAACTTCTAGGACTCCCACCGAAATGGGACTTAGACTTCTGTATCGAGATTCAACTAGGAACGACTCCCATATCGATGGCTCCTCATCGTATAGCACCGGTAGAGTTGCGGGAGATGAAGACTCAAATTCAAGAGCTACTAGAGAAGGGATTCATCAGGCCAAGCACGTCACCATGGGGTGCGCCTACTCTTTTCGCCAAGAAGGACGACTCTCTTCGTCTCTGCATTGATTACCGCAAGTTGAATCGTGTCACAATCAATAACCGATATCCACTTCCTAGAATTGATGACTTATTTGACCAGCTGAGAGGTTCGACCTGCTATTCGAAGATCGATCTTTGGTCAGGCTATCATCAGCTGAGGGTGCGAGATGAAGATATTTCCAAGACGGCGTTCTGAACACGTTATGGTCATTATGAATTCGTAGTCATGCCCTTCGGACTGACTAATGCTTCGGCTTTTTTCATGTGTCTTATGAACAAGATCTTTTCGGCCTATCTCGACCAGTTCGTTGTCGTATTCATCGATGTTATTCTTATTTACTCTTCGTCGGAGGAGGAACATGAGCAACATTTGAGAATCGTTCTTCAGATCCTCAGAGAAAACCAACTCTACGCAAAGGCGAGCAAATGTGAATTTTGGTTAAAGAAGTGAAGTTTCTCGGTCATGTCATCTCAAAAAAAGGAATCTCCGTCAATCCATCGAAGGTTGAAGCTGTTTTAGATTGTCAGCAGCTGAAGTCTATTTTC
>JAUTBS010000008.1:4679-22975 GCA_032361285.1 Aequorea victoria
CATCCTTTTTGTTTCCTGGGCCTCATATCTAGAGCGCATATACGAGACCTATTCCATCTCTTCATTTATAAGCTGTAGAATCCCTCAATCGGATGACCAAATGTGCTCTCGTTCACTCAAGAAGATGTATTTATACGAGCATACCTTCCACGCTGGCCTTCGGATTCCTTTTTTGAGTATTATTCGAGGGCTTTTAAACTTTCTAGGTCTAGCTCGTGGCCAACTGATGTCAAATGCATGAAGGATTCTCCACGGTGCTATTATTCTGTAAGAGGAGACCAGCAAGGGCCAATTCCACATAACCGTGGAGGAATCTTTATACTGTTACCAACCTAAGAACAAACAGCCTTGGTGGTACTTCTTTCGGTCTAGGTCTGAAAACCAAGATCTTATTCAAGACTGACCCTCTTCCCACAAGTATTGAAAAGAAAGGTATTTTTTTTATTTTCGGAGAAGGCTGGGAGTTCCAGTCTTGGGAAGTAGTTGACCCTCACACTCTTAGGATTATTCTATATTGGGGGTGACCTCGGGTGGAGGATGTGTCGATTAAACCTCTCGTCAAAAATGAAGTGAAGGCTCGGGTCAAAGGAGCTCGAGACTTTCACTTCAGATCCTTCAGCTTTTTGGTGACTCCTTAGATGCTGAGTTGTTGGTTGCTCTACTTAGTAGCCCCCAGTGAGAATCCTTCCCTACTCTTTTATTCCTTCACTTTTTTGTATTTATATTCATAATATGTTCAAATTTTCTAACACATAGGCTTGTAACATGAATGTGGAAGAAGATTGATAGGACTTTGATGTCTAAAATCTGTGGTTGTACCACCGGGGAGGGCGAGCCCTCTGTGGCTAAAAAACCAAAAATTCTTTTGTAGAAGGGAGTTGTTCAGCCTTCCCATCTGACTGGTCGAGGATAACGATGCCCTCACTAATGTTAGCACCTCCGAACTGGACAAAGACCTGATCCACGATCTCACTCGGGTAAGAATATAGTTATATTTCTTTTCAATTGCCTTATTTTTTGTTTCTTTCTTAAAATGACCTATCTTTTGGCATTTTTCTTTTGTAGACTTGTACCTGAATAGTCCACATAGCTAACTGCTATCATCAGAGGGAGGCATATGTGATTGCCAAGAGCAAGAAGGCCACCACCCTCAAGGCCGACCACTCTAAGGTAAGCGATGAGCTCAAATGGGTGAAGGCTGAGTTCAATTGGGCTATCAGCGAGATAAAGAAGGCCAAGTTAGAACTTAGTCAAGCTATTGAGGGAAATGAGGAGGAGAGGAAGAAGCTGAGGCTAAGGCTAAGGCTGTAAAAACGACGACGGAAGAGGTTCAAGCCTAAATGCTGGACTTAACTGGGAACTCGAACAAGCCGAGGGCTCAGTAGTGGAGAAGTACAAAGCTTCGGAAGAGTTCAACCTGTAAATTGTTGATTACTACATCGACAATTTCAATACCATGAAAGCTCGGGCTGCTGCTACTTTTAAGGAGTTAGACTTCTCGAGCTTCTTGTTGGATAATGAACAATTTGAAGTCGAAGGCCCTATAACTGAAGAAGGAGAAGTTTCAATTGAAAAGCCCTCTCTGTCCCCGCCCTGATTTTTATTTCCTTTTTTTCGTGTAATTTTCATTCTTTTTTGTAGTACTAAACAACTTTAAATTTGGAATGAATAGTGTTACCTTTTGAATATCTTAGTACCCTTTTCTTATTTTTGCTAAGTGTTTGTTGTCTCAATTAATTTTCTTTTAAACTTTAGCAGCTTTTGAGTTCTTGAGACCTCGGTTAGATTTTAAGGTTCTTATGACCTCGATTGAATTATCAGACAATTCGATCGTTCTTTAGTCGATCAGATCCTCAATCGATCTGGTTGTAGAATTATTGAGAGTTTTAGGGTCTCGTTCAGATTCTCAAGCAATCTGATCATTCTTTGGCCGACCGAATCCTCAGGCGATCTGGTTGTAAAATTGTTGAAGTTTTCTGAGTCTCGGTTGAATTCTCAAGCAATCCAATCGTTATTTGACCGACCAAATTCTCAGGCGATCTGATTTTATAGATTTGTAGTAAAAAAACGTAAAGTTGAGAAATATCGTATAGAAGAAAATGATACTTTTATTGTAAAACCCGATAATTTAAATAATGAATTATAAATTAAAATAATTAATTAAAATTTTAAATAAATTAATTAATATATATTTTGAAACTTTTAAAATGATAATAATAAAAGAATAATGTTAAGATAGGAAGATAACAGTTGTGTAGTGTTAAAATAGGAAGATAAATAAAAAATAGAGAATCGAGGGATGTAATCCCTAAAAATCAGTAACCATCTATTTATAAATGTGATTCTCTCTCCCCCAGTCCTCTCATCACCATCCCTGATATCTCTATGCCATCCCTAATCCTCTCTCTGCGTTTTCCCTCTCCCTCTCGGCTTCTCTCCCTCAGTAGGAGCACCGTTGCCCAGCGCCACCACCGCAACACCACCACAGTGCAACACCACCAACGCCATCACCATCACCATCATCGACATCGCCACTCCTCGTTGGTGCCATCATCATCAGCCGTCTTCTTCTTATTTGTGGTTCGTTCCTCTCACATCCCCTGTTTTATGTTATAATAGGAATGTATATATGTATATATATATATATATATATATATATCACCATGTTATTATATATTGAATCCTCTGTTAAAATTCTCATCTTTAATGGCTACAAGCATATATAGACGTATAAATATATCACATACAGAAATTAAATGTCAAAGAGATGGAGATACGTATATATATCGATATATATATACAATAATATATATAACTAATGTACATTATATAACAGAAAGCCATGTATAAAAATATATCATATAAATGGTTACGTATGTATATATATATCATTCAGTTTTATGATAAAATAAGTATAAACAATCATAATGATGAATAAAGCAAGAAAAGAACCCTGGATTACAGAGATTTACGCCATGAAAATCTCTGGTCCAAACCTTTGGGTCGACTCACCTTGTGGTTGAGTCGACTCACATGTCTTAGAACTGGGTTTTGTTGCCAGTGGGTCGACTCACGATGGTGAGGCCTCGGTTGTTTCTCAGGCCTTGACTTGAGTCAACTTATGAGTCCTTTGAGTCGATTCATAACCAGTGCTAGATCTCCTTGGGTCAACTCATGAACCTTTTCAGTCAACTCATGCATCACCTGTGGGACTTGGGTCCACTCATCCCTTTCTTGAGTCGACTCATGGCCTATTTTGGTCGATTAAAGAGGAGCTGTCTCAGCTCACTCTGCTTTGAGTCGACTCACCTGCCTTTTGGTCAACTCACAGTCATCTGTTGTGCCTTATGTTGTGGTTTGCTTCATTTGAGTCGATACATGGCCTTCGCTGTGTCGACTCATGATCACCTTTTGGGACTTGGGTCGACTCATGAACCCTTTGAATCAACTCACAGTCACCTGTTAGTGAGATGTAGAGAGTCTTCTCAATTGGGTTGACTCATGGCCTTGGCAGTATCAAATCACAATCACATGTGGTACCTTTATGTCGAGCCTTCTTTATGTTGTGTTGACTCACTGACCCTTTGGGTCGACGCAAATACTGAAAAATTATCCTTTGTTAATTCTAAAACTAAGGCTCTATTTGGGTACCAGTTTCATGAATAATTAAATCAATTAATGATTAATTTAACACCTTAAACAAAATTTAAAACTTATAAATGGGGGGAGGTTCCGTTTGGTAGCTATAAATGATTTAATTAGCATTAATTATTGATTATGACCTATTACATTGCACAATCAGGGTGACGTGGATCCATACATTGCTTTTGTTGTTTCATTGTGCTTTCATTAGATATCAGGTGAGTGGATTGTCATGCTATGTACTTTTAATAAATCCTCGTATCCCCAAACTATGTTAAAAAATAAATGTATCTATTTCAAATTTTTTTATGATACTGTTATAACTTTTTCTTATGAAAATGATGGTATAAATATTTTTACCTTGAATGATATATACAAAATGCTTTTTTATCTATTATGGTGTCATCATGTGATATCGTTTGGGACAATGAAAAATTCCAGGAGAAAGCCCTCTACGGAGGTGACTCTGGCCGACTAGGAAACGGACCCAACCCAGAGACTGAGATGACCCTAGTTGCTCAACAGTTTAAGAGATAGTCTGTGACCTTTGGTGACCTAATCTGGAATCGTCTAGGAAAAAGACCCAGACGCCATCCTAAGGGGACTCTATGTTCGATGTTGGATCCAACGGGAAAAAACTGCCCTGAGTACTATTTATTTTGGCATTGGTTACTTATTTTGTCCAAGGGGATCCTGTGGTTGTTGATGGTTTCCCTCCTATATTGATTGATGATAATATCGCTATATCATTTTGGCATTTCATGCCCTGATTATATTGATTGACATATTTATATCCTGAGAATGTTGTGGACACCTCTGATGTCCAGTTTGTGATATATATTGGTGACTCGTCTTGATATCGAGATCACGAGGAAAAATATAAATATTTTGATAAAAAAGAAATGATGGGTTGGGTTATCATCCTTTGTTTATACTGTGTATCTCTTACCATTATTATGTTTGAAGTACAAACTATTTGAATCCCCATATTTTAGAACTGTATATTATTATAAATGCTTCTATTCACCAATTTTAGCTGACGTTGTAATTAAATATTTCAGGTAACCAGTGAAGAAGCTGGTTGATGAACTCGGTAGTTTTGTGGGATTCAGGAATAAGATCTCTTAGGACATATATTTCACTTCCGCATTGAATAACTATTAAATGATTATGAGTGATTGAGACAATATATTATTGAGATATTATGGGATGTTTGTCCCACAATGATTATTATGGTTTTTTTTAATGAAATTCCTTGCATTTGGCATCTTTTAGCATACAGTTAGCTAATTGAATATTTAAGGCTTTCTTAGTTTGTTGGATCAAGGCCCATGATATATGGCCGATCACTGTTTCCAAATCGGGGTGTGACAGTTGTCCTTAGAACTAGCCTTATTTAAATCTAAAAAATCTACGCAGATTCTAATTCTTCCATCCTTCTTGGGTATTGACACTATGTAGGCTACTCATTGGGGGTACTTTGTTACCATAGGAATCTTGCCTCGAGTTTTTTGGTTATTTCGTCTTTTATCTTTGGGAACCAATTGGACTTGACTCTACGCATCTTTTATTTTACGGGTTTGAAGTCGGGATATAAAGGAATGCGGTGCTGGATAATCTCAGGGTCCATTCCATGCATATCCTCGTATGACCAAGAAAAATAGTCTTTGTATTCTTTTAGCAATTCAACAAATTCTTTGCGCTCTTTTAAGGTTAAAGTAAAGTCATTTTAAACCTGCCTAGGATTTTATTCATTACCTAAATATATTATTATGTTTTCTTCCTTAATGGGTTGGGCAGGCCTCTGTTCTTCAAATTCAATCACGTCTTTTATATTTATAGGAGTTTCTTCATTATTTTCATTTTATCTTGGTCCACACATTCCATCTCAGGCATAGAGAGGTAAGAAAAATTCTTTTGCATTTTATTACCGAAAGCGAGAATTACAAATGAAGACTTGACAAAAATAGAAAGACGGGATATCAGTTTGACTAATGACCCAGTCTTTATATTAGACTCAAAACTCGACTAAATAGACAGGGACTCATCACCTGAATCGTCATTAGACTTAGACTCGGATGATTCGACATTCATCTTGGAAAAACTTTCAAACTTCTAGTTATTTAGCTTTTCGTTTACATCTGTGATCCTAGTTAGGCTCAAGAGTTCTTCTGGTTCCATCATCATTATTGCAGCATCTTCGAGCGAGTCCTCAAGATCGAGGTCGGCGAAGAGAAGTTCTAACGAAGACTTATCTATGTAGCTGATCCGGCCAATCGTCTTTTTCTCTAATTTTGGATGGCTATCTTCTTCTCTTCCAGTTTTATCTTGTTCTATAAATGGGGGTTTCAAATGCCCTACCCTGTGGTTAAGTGATCGACCTCCTCTAGGTCTAACAAGTACTAGATATTATATGTCTCTTCTTGGCTTAGGCGCAGGCAGTCGAATATCCAATAGTGCTCTTTCAATTTTTGATCTTTCAACGGTAGCCATTTACTCATTTCCTCTAGCATGTCAACATGGTCTTTATCTGGGGTGCTTACCCATGGCTTGGGTAGATGACATGGGATTATAAAGGCAGATGGGTAAAAGGCTGGGGTTTGAGGAATTAAGGTTTTTCTCTTAGGTCGGTTCACTGGCTTGGGCTTCTGAATCGATGCGAAATCATCAGTGAGCTTTGTGGGATTGTATCACTAGATCTCGACAGTGTTTATATCCATGTCTTCAAAATAGAACAAGGATTCTAGGTTTTCCTACTTTTTTCTCCGGTAGAGAGTGTTTTCTTCTTCCTCCATCATGGTGGGGAATTGAGGTATGTTGTTTCCCATGTTAAGGATAGCGGTAAGTCTTTCTTTCTCTTCATCTATCTCTATATCATCCCTGGATCTCTTCCTTGACTATTCCTATAAGAGGTGTATGTCTTCTATTTCTAGTATCTCGACTGTGGGCCTTGGTTGATCTACTAGTAAGATCCACATGCTTGGGTCAAACTACAGAGGAGACACTACTTGGATGAGGTTGATATTAGGTGGGAGTGAAGCTTCGTGGTTTGGTAGGGGATTGGTATTGACATTGGGTTTTTGAACAGTAGGAATGCGATCTTCCTAGCGTCAATGAGATCTAGGACTTCATGGTGAAATCGGTAGCAGTTGTAAGTAAGATTGTCGTGGCATTGATGAAATGCACAATAATGTGCCCCGATAAGTGATCTTTGGAACAATGATCCTAGTAGTTCGTCCCCTATGCCCATTGGCCTCAGTGTCCTTACGTACATCCTCAAATAGACTTTGGAATCTCGTAGTCCATCGAATTTGTACATATCTGGCATCTTGAATTTATCAGGAAACAACACCTAAGGAAATAGGTACAGGCCTTTGATGTCAAGCATATATTCATCCACCCACTTTGTTTTTCTCAGTACACTTTCAATGCGGTCAATTTTTTCTAGGCCGACCTTGAGGGTGAGATCTTTTGTGGCTGGCAGGGGTTGTGGGTTCAGTGGAGGTGCCAAAGGAACTGGGTTGGGTGCTTTATGATTCCAGGGTCGGCAAGGGGTGGCAGAGGTGCATTGTGTTACTGGTTAGTGTAACACCCCCTCTCCCTAGAGGATAATTAATCCCAATGAGGAGGGGTGATACCGCTTACCTAAGTCATAATAAGCATAATATAATAAGAGATGCACTCTGCATTGCCCCAAATAAGAAAACATCATCAAACATTCTCATGTGTCATGCATACATTCTACTAAGGGATACTCCATCCTGATAACCAAAAAGGTAAGCTAACTACGGGATACTCAATCCCAACCATAAAAGTAATAACATCGTAATTATCTGATAACTTGTTAGAAACCAACTATAAGTATTACAAAAAAAGATCTTTCTCTCCTCGGCACTAGTGGATCAATGTCTATCCCGAACTGTAATCTGTAACCACAAGGTTACAGGAGAGTGGGCTTAGCATAAAATAAAATAAGATATAAAAATGTCATAGACATAAAGAATTTTATATAACACAACCCTACTCACATATATAAAAGGGTTTCCATGATTCTTAACCATCATACATTGAAATACATTTATTCAAGCATTTCAACTCAACATCCCTGTGTTATAACCACAAGCACACATAAGTATAATACTACACCCAACGTACACGTATAATGCCCAAGTAGTCGTTTAACCTCACGATCGGGAGTTTTGACGGTACCGTTACCTCATTACAATGCATCTATAATTTTAGAGTGGCGAGTAAGAGGGTCACTCATATATAATACTAGTGGTAAGTGTATCCACCCACAACGGGGCTTTGTCCACCGTTGGACCTCCACCCTCTTAGGGGCAATGCCTTTAAGGCTATCCAACACCCACAAAAGGGGTAAATCCTTTAGTGGCTATCAGGCACCTACACACGGGGTCCTCCGGGATGGTTACCCGCTATAACTTGGGATATACCAGCAACACATGCATTCAATATACATTTGATCTCATCATTTATATAGAAACATGTTCACATTTGATAAAAGAGAAGTAAGTTTCATTTAAACACCAAGACATGCTTTTAGGAAAATACCCATGAGATCATCACACAAAACATGTTATTCAAAACATTTATAAGAATCCAAGTCCTCTACATTTTATTTTACATAGGCTAGCCACTCTCACCTTTCACTTGGAAGCTTCACAATTAATCTCCTCGATTGCAAGGCAACTCCTCTTCGTCAGTGTTCAAACCTCCGGGACCTAGATTACACAATGAACTGTGTATAAGGAATAACTTCATATGGTCCATAGCATCTCATGACATGATTTTATGGTTACCCAAAGCTCTTAGTTCCCACTTGAATATGTTCTACCCTCAAACTTAGAGGTTTCCCCATTCTATGATGCTTGGTGAAATTTAATTTAAGGGACTAAACCTCTTTAATAATTCTTGATATAATTTCAGATGATAGATATAATCAATAGGTATATTTTTCAGGAAGAAACCTAAGGCCAAAGGTGGACACAAAGGCTCAGAAACAAAACAGGAAAACTTATATTTTTTTTTCTTTGAATCGACTCAGGACTGGGTTGGGTCGACTCACGGGGCTCTGGGTCAAGACAAGGGCTGCCTCACATCAACTCATGCACACAGACTAGGATTTGGTCGACTCACGTGGTGTTGAGTCGACTCACG
Organism: Aequorea victoria; assembly: GCA_032361285.1. NCBI lineage: Eukaryota > Metazoa > Cnidaria > Hydrozoa > Leptothecata > Aequoreidae > Aequorea > Aequorea victoria. Next base: position 13,500 of record JAUTBS010000008.1, read on the forward strand.
CTGCGTTGAAAATGGTTCGGGGTTGATGCAGGGGCCGAGACACTTCGACTCAAACGCACTGATGGAACTTGGGTCGACTCACGCAGATGGTCTGGCCTTGAGTCGACACCCATAGAGGCTTGGGTCGACTCAAGCCCTCGCCTGTCAAACTACCGAGAGTAGAAAGCTCATGAGTCGACACCCAAGGCACTTGGGTCGACTCATTCCACTTCCTGTCAAAACAATAGAGAGCAGATTTCTCCTAAGTCGACACCCATAAAGTTTGGGTCGACTCAGGCTCTCGCTTTCCAAACAACAGAGACCAAACATTCGTTGGGTTGACACACAGGAGGTCTGGGTCGACACAAAAGCTGAAAAAACACTTGTGCTCTATTTTTGTATTTTCTCTCAAACTAAGGGGCTGTTTGGGTGAAAAATATGGTTTTTTCACTTCACACCAAGCTCAACAACACCTACAAACTTCTCTTCTCCACATTCATATCATCCAACACTCCAAAATCCATTTTAGGGGTCTTTTCATCAATATTTTTCAAAAGAATCTAGGTTTCTCCCATTAAAAATACCCAACCATGGATATACATGGAGATCTACAAATGCATCGTCTAGAGCTAGGGATGACTGAGGGAAAAGGTTCTATACCTTGATTAAGGAATGTATTTCATTGTATGAACCTTACGAGAGCTTAGAAAATGATTCTTACCTCAAAACCTCAAGAACAACTTCAATGGCCGTTCACGCCTCTTCTTTTCTCCTCTTCCCTTCGACTCTACTATAAATGGTGTAGAAACACTCCACTATTCCAGCTCCAGACTCTCAAACTTTTACAAGAACACTGCACCCACTCATTCTCACGATCCTTCACACACCCGAGGAAGAAGCTCTCAGGTTTCTTATGGAGGAAAAGTGGGTTTCGGGCTTCTAGAGAGAGAAAGAACAGATTTTTTTGGGAGGGTCTCTCTATCTATCATGATTGATGGAAGGACAGAAAAAGGTGAGACAAGGGTGGCTGTCAGTCCCCAAATCTTGACATGTAGATTACCTCCCCACAAAAGGGCCTCCACATCTTATTAATATTGTATTCCATCACATTCTCCACATATTTGATTATTTAGCAATTTATTCTCCCAGCTATTCATATTTATAAATTGGCCACAATTAATCTAGTAATTACGATTCTAATATTGATTAATCATTAATTATTTCTAAAATTGCATTTAGAAATTATGGGATGTTACATTCTCCCCTCCATAAAGAAACTTCATCCCAAAATTTAAACGTACCTAACTAAAGATATGTGGGCACTTCTGATGCATCTTTTCTTCTCTTTTCCAAGTGGCCTCTTCCACCGAATGGTTGCGCCACAAAACTTTCACCAATGGAATGATCTTATTCCTCAAAACCTGCTCCTTCCGGTCTAGCACTTGCATATGTTCTTTCCCATAACAGAGGTTCAACCTAAGATCAACAGGTTGCACAGATAAGATATGGGAGGGGTCAAACATATACTTCATTAACACGGATACATGGAACACATCATATAGCTTAGATAGATCTGGGGGCAGCGCTAATTGGTAAGTCGTACCCCCAGTCCTCTTTATGATCTCAAAATGCCCAATGTAGCGAGGACTCAGCTTTTCTTCTTACCGAACCGCATAACACCCTTCCATGGAGATATTTTCAAGAACACATGATCCCCTACTTCAAACTCTAAGTCTCGTCGTCAGTTGTTTGCATAACTTTTCTGTCTATCTTGAACTTATTTCAACCTTTCCCGAATCAACTTGACCTTATCTGCGGTGATCTGGACCATCTCGGGTCCCAATAATTTCCTTTCTCCTACCTCATCCCAACACGTTGGGCTTCGACATTTCCTCCCGTATAAAGCTTCATATGGTGTCATTCCAATGGAGGACTGAAAACTATTGTTATATGCAAACTCTACCAAGGACAAATGATCCTCCCAACTACTTGGAAGATCCAAAACACATGCCCAGAGCATATCGTCCAAAGTCTAGATAGTCCTTTCGAACTTTTCATCGATCCGGGGGTGAAAAGTTGTACTGAATTTTAACGCAATTCCCATCGCTTCTTGCAAACTCACCCAAAACTTTGATGTGAACCTAGGATCTCTATCATAATCCACACAAGAGTGAGCCTTTAAGGCCATCATAATCCACCCACACACGGGGTAAAGCCTTTTAAATAGCTAACAGGCACCCACACACGGGGTCCTTCGGAATGGTTACCCGATGTAACTTGGCACTTTCTGACAAAATAACCCATATATATAGAATAGATCCACACACACACACAGGCAACTCACGATCACACCCTTTGTATAGAGAAACATAATTTTCCAACCATACAGGCAACACATGCTCGCACTCTTTATAAGAAGAGAAAAACATAATTTAAGTACACGAGCCACACATGCTCATAACATACTTTTCACTAAAGAACTCCTTTTTGGCATATGATAAATGCATAACACCAAGCATACAAAAAAAACATGCTCATAATGTATATGAAATATTTTACAACATGCTAATCACTATGAATAGGCTAGCCACTCTCACCTTAAGATCAAGGCTTCAGACTGGGCCACCACTCATACGAGGTGCTTACCCCTCCTCCTCGGAAACCTTTTCAAAACCTATAATGCATAACAACCATACATAAAGATCTACCTTAATCTCATATCATTCTACCTCTTTCATACTTTTATGAGTTAGATATACTTTCTAGTAACATATATCATGAAGAGTCAACCTAGGGCCAAAAGGGTCTACAATGCCTCCAAAACACTGCTGGAACATAGCCATTTTCCTCATTTGAGTCCACTCAAGCCTTCAATGAGTCGACTCACTGGGCTTGGGTCGACTCACCTCAATTTCGGGTCGACACAAACAGCTTGCAGGGAGGTTAGGGTCGACTCACATGCATAAGAACAGGGCTAGGGTTAAGATAAGGGTCGACTGTCTCAGCTCAAAAACACACACTGGCTGGGTTTGGGTTGACACATACCACAATTGGGTCAATTCAACAAAGAAGGAGTCACACTTGGGTCAATGCTGGGGTCGACACACCTTGGCTCACATGCACACTAGCACCACCTTGGGTCGACACACTAGGACTTTGTGTCGACTCACGTACTGGGTTACTACTTGGGTTGAATCACCATCACATTTGATAAACAACAGAGACTGAAGTCCACCTCAGTCGACAACCTTCACTCTTGGGTCGACTCAACTCACCACCTGCAAAACAACAGAGGCTGAACTTCCTCCTGAGTCGACACCACGATCCCTTGGGTCGACTCAAACATCTTCCTGCAAAATAACAGAGGCCATAAGTGCTTTGGGTCGACACCCAGGAGGTCTGGGTTGACCCAAAGACCGAAAACAGCACATGTTCTTCTTTCTGTGTTCTCCTTGAAGGTAATGGACTATTTGGATGAAGAACGGGGTTTTTCCACTTCATCCAAAGCTCAACGAAATCTATAAACTTTCCCCCTCCACATTCATATCATCCAATACTCCAAAACCCCTACCAAAGGTCTTTCTATCGAGATCTATAAAAAGATAAATTTAGGTTTCTCACAAAAACATCCAACCATAGATGAACATGAGGACTCACAGATGTATGGTCTAGGGTTAGGAAGGGCTAAAGGCCAATGGATCTAGGTCCCAAACTTCAATTAAAGGAGATTTCGAGATGTGAACCCACGGAAGCTTAGAATATGATTCTTACCTCAGAAACTCCGTGAACAGCTTCAATGACGTCTTACGCCTCTTCTCTTCTTCTCTTTCCTTCGTTTCTTCTGTAAATGGAGTGAACGCTCCTCACTCCTCTAGCTCCAGTACTCTCGAGCTTTTATAAGCACATCTCATTCACTCTTTCTGTGATTTCTCCCATTTTTATTTCTCTTTCTTCCTCCTCTGATTCACCAGTCCTCTTTCTCTCTCTCTCTCTCTCTCTCTTCTCCACAGCGCACCAGACCTCAGAAATGATCCAGTGAATCCTGACCCCCTTTACCATCAGGCCCCAAATCTCTGCACATGTCAGGAGACCAAATCTCATTCCCAGCAATTACATAAAGCTCCACTTTATTTAGGATATTTATATAAATCACCTCTTATTTCTTCCAAATCTTGTTCATTTGACCCTTTTTTATCTTTGTATTATTAATTCCATCATTAATCTAAACCGCATTCCAAACAAGGCCTCACTTAAGACCCTAAACTAGGCTAATTTTCTTTTATATTTCCTTGAGAAGATACGAGATGTTACAACCGGTCTAGCCATTTTTGCATCCTCCCCAATGATCGTTCTGGCCATAAGGGCCGAGCCCTCCCTCTTAGCCAGTCTGGCTCTCTTGGCTCAAGCCGCGATAGTGGGTCCAGTTTGGTCTTTTGAAGAAATTTGGATGTCCCGTGAAGCAAAGAAGGGTTATTCAACCTTTTAAACATAAAATGGGTGATTGAAAACACATATTTTGAATGAAAAAATGGTTTGATGGATGATTAAAATGAATTTTGAAGAAGTTTGGTTGAAAATCGATCGAAACGGAGGCAAGGAGCATCCTAGAAAGCAAAGAGGGCCCACCCTAATTTTTGAAACTTAAACTAAAGGATTTAAAATGAATGTTTTGAAGTTCTTTCACTTGAAAACAAGATTTGAAGGATTGGTAGACGGTTTCTAAAAAAAAGTTTGTCAAAAACTGCCCGACACGGAGAGGGTTTTAGGTGAAAACCTAGCTTTGAATGGTCCTTATGTTGATTCATTCTTGTCAAAAGTTATACTCATTCTCGGAAACATTTTCATCATCGGTCAGGACTAACTTGCGGCCCGGTGCATTATGCATGGTCAAAATGGGGTGTCTACAAAAGGTTATTCATTTTTTTGAACAGTCAATCAACGCTTGGAGTTTGTTCAGCTAATTTATTATAAGATTAACATCAAAGTGACCTATGGTGATAGGAATAAGATCAACTGATAGGATAAACCTTCCTAGGTCAATGTCATAATTCTTATGCACCGTAGTACATTTCACCGCTTTACTCATAGGATGCCATATCAAAAGTTCAAAGCCTAAGGGTTCTGAGGTCTTCTTAAATTTTTTAGCAAAGTTGGTGTTTAAAAAGAATTATGTCAATCCAGAATCAACAGTGACATATGCAGGTAAGGAATAGATTAAAAGATTACCTACAACAACGTCCTCCATGTTTCGAGGGTCTCCGGGCAATGGATTAAACGCTCATCCCTGTTGTTGTCTGATTGGATTTGGTTTGGGTCCGGTCACTCCTCTTCCTACATTCGTTAGTCTTTGATTCTGATTAAAGTTTCTTGTATCGTTCCTGGGAGTTGTATTCATTTCAAACTAAAGCTTGCGATAATCTCTCTTGCAATGGCCTTGCTTGCCACAGTAGTAGCATTCAGTCTTTCTTACGCAAGCTTAACTATGGAATTTCCCACATGATGTGCATCGTAGAGGGTTCTGATGGTTATTCCATCAGTTGAATGCTCTAGTGTTCTCTCACTTTGCTTTTCATTAGTTCTCTCCAAAATTTCCATTATTTTTGTTCTCCTAAAACTTCTGGCTCTCATCTAGTTCTTGCTTTCACTATGAGAGCTCTATCGATTACGTCTAAATAATTCAACAATCGTAAGGGTCAGATAACTCTTTTGATTTTTGGCCTTAAGCCATCTTCAAACTTCCTCGATTTCATGTTCTCTGTAGGGATCATATGTGGGGCATACTCCACAAGGTTTTTAAAGCTTGCTTCATATTCTGCAACTGTCATAGCTCACCTCTGTCTGAGTTGCTAAAACTCTATGCACTTTGCATCTTTCAATGGGTGCAGAATGTAATTCTCTCTAAACACGATAAGAAATCTATTCCATCCAGTCTAAGGTTTCGACTACTTTTTCAAGTTCCAATATTGTTGGGCTTCATCTTCGAACTGGTAAGTAGCTAACCCAACCTTCTAGACCTCAGACCATGGAAAAACTCCAAAAATCTTCTCAATTGCATTTACCAAATCGTTAGCTTGGACAACGTCTATTCCTCCTCAAAAAGTAGGAGGCTTCAATTTTAGAAACTCTTTAACGTGTAGGCCTAACCCGGTATTTTCTTGTATTGGTCTCTCAGTTCCCGTATTAGATCCTTATGGTGTGGGAAAATTTTGTGGCCGAGGGTCTCCTTCATTGAAACCTTATGGTGCTAATGGTTGTTGCCTTTCTTGATTATGAGTTAGTCATGGAACAAACTGTTGTAGTCTTTCCACTTATTCTCGTAATGTGTTCACCAAGTCTTCTTCTATTCGACTACCTAATGCTCCTCTAGTATTTACCATGTTGATAATCTAAAGATAGAAAGTTATAAGTTAAATATAGATTTTTAATATTCACACTACAAAAGGGTATATAAGTTGTTCACTACATAGAACTACTTCTTACACTTAGGATATGACAAAATTATCCTAAGAATTTCCTCTGACATTCTCAGATGTCAGGCACTCCACAGAGATATATACATAAAACATAGAAACACAAAAAGTTTCAGTTACCCATCCTTTTCTCCTCACACTCTCGTCCCCTTCCCGTCCTATAACAACCCGTTCTTGGCTCCATTCACGGAGGATTCAGATCTTGCACAGGACCTAGTTCCTCTATCTCAAATAGGTGCTGAGTGTGCCTGCTCCTCCTTTGGATCTTCAGGATCCTCTTCATTCTATTACTGCGGGGGTACGACCTGTAATGGCTAGGGCATCGGATCAAGGACGAGACCAGGCGTGACCAGTCGACTCTATGACCACTCTCCATCGCTCAATCTAAGAAAGACTGATAGACGTGTGGTGTGCCTAGCATCTTTAGGGCCCTTCTTCTGATGCAGATCTGGGCCATGAGTCCGTACTGGATTATAGCCTGCTTCCAAGATCGCAAGTAAAATGATCTCTGATCTTCAATCTTTACTATCTCCTAGTAAAGAAGACTATCCGCATCTTGGTCAGTGAGTTTCTAAAATATATCATCATCTCCGGGTTCAACATGCACGCCTCAAACAGGTGCGGAAATGAGATAAAAACCTCCTAAAGAGTCATAACTATATAGTGGATCCATCCTACAATACACAAGAATGTTCTTGCTAGTATTGATTAACCCATAGAAATGATAACCCTATATCGATTATTACTAAACACATAACGTGTTGTAAGGTCAATCCTGTGGTCCAAGATTTTAAAAAAAAAAAATTGCTATGATACCAAGACTATCACGATCCAAACCCATAAAAATAGTCTGTGACCAACTTGTGAATACTTTTCACCTAAGGTCTTGGCTTTCCTTATAAATGAATTTATTTATTTTATTATCATAATTGGAAACTTTTTTCCTTCTTTTTAAGATTATGAAAGGATTTAGTAAACTCAGATTATAGAAAAGATTAATTAAGTTAATAACAAAAATTTACAAGATTATTTATTTTTTTCTTTTGATTTGAGAATGAAATACAACGAAAGATTTTATGAGAAGAATAAATGAGATGTAGCATTTCTCTTGGAGCACCTAAGGTGTTTGAGCAGCGCAAAAGTAAAAATATTAGTTATATAGACCAACATATATAATGGACCACAACTCGGGCCGAATCAAAAGAATATAATACAAACCATCAAGAAAGCAGAAGTATTCATAAACACAAAGGAAATAAAGAACAACTAAAAGAGTCCACAAGCATGATTTCAATCATCCAACAACTTCTAGAAATAGCTAACATGATACAAAACTGAAAGATATGCAGCGTTATAAGCAACACAACTAGTATGAGATTACAAATAATAACTAAGTTTACTATTTCACTCTTTTTGTAAAAAGATTCTCAAATGAAAGAGGACTTTCTGTAAATCTATTTATCTACCTTTTTCTATACATTAGATTATAATAGCAATTCATAGAGCAAATAAGGTCAAAATGATAATAGATAACCAGTATAAAGGGTCGTCTTGTCTGCATGTCATTATTCTCGGCATTCGATCAGAGATATAGAGCGACCCCATCAAAATATAGTAGGTATGATATCACCCTGTTACCAGCTGATTTTGTGGCCAACGCCAACGGAAACAACTTTCCCAGGTATATTTTCACTTTTCTTGGTCAGGATCACCATATAAATATGTGACCATGAATTCTCAGGTTAAAAATATTTTATATATGGATCTATTGTATCAACCACACATCTATCCAAGCCTCATGCTATCCAAGATATACATGAATATAAATATATAGGTTAAATCATAAAACAAATACAAATAGTAAAATAAGAATATTTGTAACTCAGTTGATGACGTACGACGATAAAAAAAAAAAAGAAAAGACAGTGCTTATTCAGGTCCTGCCATACAAAAAATATAATAACATCCAAAACATAGAGATTCTATCCTGCAAGGCCAAATTAACATTTAGAATATGTCTATGGTTTGGTTTTGAGGCTTTTCAGGTTCCTAGGGGCAAAATGGTAATTTTATCCCCTCGTCTCAAAATTCATATTTTTTCCTATTTTAAAATTTTTGAACGTCCTGAGTTCGAATATGTAATTAAAAATATCATTTGAATGCTCTTTGGTGGTCGTTGGTAAAAGGTCATGAAAAGTTTTATTTTTTAAAGACTCTGAGTGTTGTAATCTTAGTTTGAGGGGTATTTTTGGTTGTTATTTTGGTGGTCTTATTGTGATCAAATTTGGACAGTTTGAGTACCACTCGAAAGGTGGTATTGAGGGATTTAAAATAAGTGATTGTAACATGGTCGTTGGAGATCCTAATCATTCATGGTGGCTAGATAAAGTTAAGTCAAAAGTCACCTACGTATAATTATTAAATTTTTATTCAATCTTTGAAATAATTTATCTCTCAGGTATGATCATAATTATATTGGAGTTTCTTCATGAAATTTTAAGTAATTTATGTGTTTTTTTCAAAGAATCAAGAATCAATTCGTTTGGAATTTTGTAGAGATCATGGTGAAAGTTCAAAAAGGGCTGGTTTGAACATGCGCAAGGGTTTTTGGGTTTGGGACAGATTAAGGGGCTATCTTTGCCTTTTTTTTTCTTTGTGTTCTAGAACAAATTTAGAAAACTGCAAAACATGTTCAGAATCTTCTAGGTTGACAGATATCCTTATTTTTTTCTTTGATCTTTGGCTTTATTTTACTCTATGCTGCCATCATAATTTGACAAAGTGTTGAACATGAAAGTTTTAGTATAATGTGTTTTCTTTGCATAGAAACAAGAATCGGATCATTTGGAGGACTATGGTTGTCAAGCCCCGCCCCGACCATCGGGCACGGAACCTGAGGATGAGTTCTCAACCCATCGCACACGATATTAAACACAACACTGCGAGCATATTTTTTTTTTCAAACATAAAGACTTCACACCTGAGCCCATCGTAATATCTCAACATTCAAAAGAGGCACTCCGCCTT
>JAUTBS010000009.1:0-14896 GCA_032361285.1 Aequorea victoria
TTCAAGAGACTAAAATTCACTTTGGTTCCAGATTAATTTATTTAGGTCAAATTACACCTTTTGTGTCTTTTTTTGGTTTGGACTTGTAATTTAATTCATTTGATCTCAATTAAAAGAATTGGGCTCAAATATTTATATATAATGGGCTCTCGTTATGTTTGGCCCAAAATTTTAATTTATTTTTCTATTGGGTTTCTCCTAAATTTGAGCCTCATTTAGGCCTTTCATAATTTATTCTTCTTGAACTCTTAATTGGGTTCTTTGATTCATAATTTTATTGGGCCATTATAATTGGGTTAGCCTCATTTTCTACCCAAATTATTATTTAAATTTTCTTGGACTTTAGGAACTCTTAGGTTTTACTTGGGCCCGTTTCGATTTTCTGCACCTTTTTTGTCTTTCATAAGACTTTCTAACTTGGACTTTAAGAATTCTTCATTCTAAATTATTTTGGATTCTTTTTATCAATTTCACCTTTCTAAATTTATCCCATTTCATATTTCATGCATTTATCCCTTTGATACTATGGTTCGAATGTCACTCCTCAAAATTTTACGCATTTATTCTAGGTTTTGTGCATAATGATTGTGTTGTGAAAAGTGAGGTGTCACACCGAAAACCTATAAATAGAGGCCTTCACCTCACCAAAAGAAAAAATTGAGAGAGAGAGAAGAGAGAATTAAGATTCGACTCGAGTCAGGATGCTTCGACTTGGAGAAATTTAATTTAGGAGAGGAGTTTGTAGAGACCTGATTCGATAAGCCTTCTTCGGAGTTACATTCTTTCTTAGTCTTCCAATACCTTTGAGCAACTAAAGTTCTGACGAGTTTTCGTAAGAAGTATTCGAGTTCAACTCAAAGATCGTACACTAGAGGGCGTGCTAGACTAATCGGCAATCTATGGGTCGAGGTAAGTATCTTCACTTTTTATTTATCACTTTTTCATAGTCGTTACCATGCTTTAGTATTAATATCTTAGATCTGTAATTTAGTTTGTAAGCATGCATAATCGTCATGTAGTCATTAGAGGGATGTCGATTTCTGGCGTCGGACCCTTGTGAGTCCGAGTCTTGACCACATAACCCTTCTTACAAAACATGCTTTTTAAAAATACCCAAGGTCTAAATCTGACTTTTAATTGCTTTTGAGTCTATTTAAGTTGCTTATAATGTATTATGTAAACCATTTCCATGTTTGCATAAAATTAGCTTTGTACGTTAGTTTTCGACGCATGAATGATTTTCAATCAAAATTTATGTTTCTCTACTGTAAAAGAGCGTTGGTCATGTTGATTGTATTTTTATGGATCTAAAATAATTTTCTAAAAAACTCACACACGAATCAAGCATTTTCAAACCATTTTAATCACCGCCTGATTCAACGCGAGGCCCGTGTGGGATCCGTCTGCATGTTTTTATAACCTCAAATCTACTTTTATAATGTCTATTGGTATTAGGCTAATAATCCAAACTATTTCCTAAAATCTAGTCGATTTTTGAAATCCAGCCCGTTCGGGCCCATTGCAGGGCCTCCCGGCCCGAAAACCACTTTTTAGAAATTATACATCGAAAGTGAGTATTTTTTTGAAGAGTTTTCAGAAATATCATCTAAAAAATATTTTTCATGCTAAAATATCAATTTCATGTTTTGTTCTGCATAAATTCCATATTATAATTCATGGTAGGAATTTTCTCTTCTCAAACCTTCATGTGGATTAGTGCACAAGTACGTAGTGGCATGTGGTTAGGTCACCCTTCTAATGTAGATACTAAAATGAACTCGCACACGAGCACCACCATGGTTGAACCCCCTAGGTTAGATAAATGTTTGATATATTTTCCATTAGGTAAATAGAAAAGATAGGCGCCTAAGGATTTTTCCAGGTTATCCTGAAGGTAATAAACGGTTAAGAATTTTTAGGATCCTATTCTTAGACAGTGTACTTATTTTACACTTATTGTATGCTTGAAATGAAAGTACAGCCATGACTCCTCTTGATTGTTTTGAAACACTTTTGAACGTGAGGCTACATAGTCATGTTATTTAGCATTCATGCATTAGTTAGGTATATCAACTTAAACTTGAGAACAAATAGTGATGAGTAGAGGCTAACCATGAGGTTAGGTTAAGTTGGTGTCGAACACCTTCTCACTCGATACCTTAAGATAAAGTGGCGACTCCAGTTTGTATCAAATCTTTGTTTTGAGGTTATCACGATCACAATTTAATTGATAGATGTCATATAACCGAGAATCAGTCATTTGTCTATGAATCTCATGGTTTGTCAAGCAACAATGCATTCATCTTGATAGTCAGAAGGGGTTCTCCGGTAGGGACTAACCTATTTCTCCGCAAAGAGATGGGGGTACCTACAGATGGAGACTCTACAGGGGACTAGTTAAGAGAGTTAGACTTCAAAGCACTATTCATTCTCCTTTAAGTTCATTGATGTTTTCTTACATTTTAGAAGCCTCCACTTTCTGACCTTAAAGCCTCTAGGAATCGAGTATAAAGAGTAACCTCTTGAAAAGTAGCCACCTCTCGAGTCACGTACCCTCATCTAGGGTATATCAAAAGAACATAGGCATACAATTATCAAAGCAAGTGTGCGTGCACCCCTTGAAATGGATAACGTGCTCTAAAATATTTTCTTGGGGAATGACCAAACTGACCACCCAAACAGCCTCTAAGTGTATGGAGAATACTCATAGAACTCTTTAATTAGGGCATAAACCTTGACTAAGTCATGAACTGAACTCAATGCTTGCATGTGATTTGCTAGTTTGCGCGTAGGGTTGTTTGTTTCGTGTGTCCTGACCTCATACGTACAAATGAGTGGCAATGATTCGAGAAATTTTCAAAAAATGTGTAATCAACATATCTGAAAGGAATTCCTTTTTTCTTCCCTATATAACCTTCAGATTTTGCGTAAAACGAAGTCTAAGTCAATTGAGTTCTCCTGGTTCCGTGATCTAGCTCACAATAAGCTAGAGAGAAGTTTTGGCAAAAAAGCAATCACGGTGGCTCTACAACCAACGGTTGAAGACATGGTGGTAATGATGGAAAGCCTTCAAAAAATCGGGGTCGACATGAAAGTGTCAATGTCACAACTTACCACCCGAGCCCCTAAACCCTTGGACCCTAATCACAAACATAATTCACCTCCACCACCCCTTACCAACCATGACCCTCTGAACCCTCACGCACCCAACACAGTTCCTTTGGCACCTACACTGAGCCCACAACCCCTGCTAGCCGCAGAAGATCTCACCCTCAAGACCGGCCTGGAGAAAATTGATCGCATTGAAAGTGTACTAAGAAAAACAAAAGGGATTGATGAATATATTCTTGACATCAAAGGCATGTGCCTATTTCCTAAGGCACTGCTGCCTGAAATATTCAAGATGACAGACATAGACAAATTCGATGGGATAGGAGATCCCAAAGTCCATTTAAGGATGGATGTTGAAGCATTAAGGCCCATGGGCATAGAGGAGGATGTACTTGGATAGTTGTTCCAAAGATCACTTACCGGGAAAGCCCTCCACTGGTTCTTGACACTGGAATCATCCAAGACACGTACTTAGGAAGACATAGAGAATGTCTTTGTAGCCCAGTACTCATAAAACATGCAGTTGGATGTCACTATAAAGGAACTAAATACCATCCAAAAGGATGGCAAAGAGAGCATTTTAGAGTTCGTAGGAAGATGGAGAGTTAAGGCAGCCAAGATGACTAACAGGCCCTTCGAGAAGGATCAAGTCTGACAAGTAGTGAAGAATTTGCAGCCGTAGTTCATGAAATACTTGATCATCTAGCCACTAATCACCTTAGAGCATCTGTTCGAAGCCAGCATTCAGGTGGAAGATGCCATGTAGATAGGGGTGCTAGATAGAGGAGAGACTGGTGCAATCAAGCCCAATCAACCAATGCCAGGACATCAGAAGTAAACACACAGGTACTGCAGAACTCCCAACAAAATTCTCAGCCCCGCTGAGAATTCACTAACCTAGAAAGCCTTACCCTATTCGAGGTCCTGACTTGACTCGTGAAAGTTGGGCACATCAAACGTTTCACCATACACCTCCACTTAACCCCTACTACCATTTTACAATGCCGCACAGTATTGTGAATTCTATCAAGGTCACAAGCATCTTACTAATATTTTCTACCAACTTTTCCATAAAGTCCAGGATCTTATTGACACAAAAAAGGTCGCACCTCCTATTTTTCAAAAATCCAATGTCAATACCAACCCTCTACCATACCATGCAGTTTCACCTCCACTCAACATCAATCTCATCGAGAAAAGGTCTTAGCATTTGACCAAAGCATGTGGATCGTACCAGTAGATCAACCAAAGCCCATAGTCAAGATACTAGAAATAGTAGACATACACTTCCTTCAGGGAAAATCAAGAAAGAGATCTAGGGATGACATGGAGATACATGAAAAGGAAGAAAGATCGACCGTCATCCCTTACATGGGAAAAAACTTACCTTAGTTCCCCACCATGATGGAGGAAGATGAAGACATCTGCTACAGGTGAGAAGAGTGGGAAAACCTGAAAGCTTTGTTCCATTTTGAAGAAATTGACCTAAACGTTGTCGAATTCCAATGGTACGACCCAACAAAGCCCACCAATGATTCTGCATGGAATCAAGAGCCCAAGTTGGTGAACCCACCTAAGTCAGAAACCCCAATTCCTCAAACCTCAGCCTTTGACCCATCCACCTTTGTAATCCCATCCCATCTAGCCGAGCCTTGGGTAAGCCCCCTAGACAAAGACCATGTTAATATTCTAGAGGAAATGTGCCAATGGGTACCATTGAAAGATGAAATGTATGACTGCCTATGCTTGAGCCAAGGAGAAACAGATGATACATGACACTTGTCAAACCCAGAGCAAGTTGATCACTTGACTAGAGGGGGTAGTCATTTCAGACTCCCACTTCTAGAACAAGACAGGCCTGAAAGAGAAGAGGCAACTACAAAGCTCGAGAGGATGGAATAAGAGAAAACGGATTTAGTGCTGAGACATCTGAATGAAAAAAAAGATAGCAAACCAGAACTAGAGAAAGAGCCAGCCGACAGGATCAACTTCATGGAAGACTCTTCGTTGGAGCTTCTCTTCACCGACCCCAATCCTGAGGACTCGCTCAAGGACACTGTAGGATTTAAGTGATGAGTCTGCATCTAGTGAGTCAAGTATTGAGTCTGATGTAAAGACTAGGTCATTAGTCAAGTTCATGTCTTGTTTTTCTATTTTTGCTGAGTCTTCATTTGTAATTTCTGCTTTCGGTAATAAAATGCAAAAGAATCTCGCTTACCTTGCTATGCCTGACATATAATGTGTGGATCTAGATAACTTAGATGAAAATGATGAAAAAAGTCCCAAAAATATAAAAAACATTATTGAATTTGAAGAAAAGAGATGTGCTCAGCCCATTATGGAAGAAATCATATTAATAAATCTAGGTAATGAACAAAATTCTAGACAAGTTCAAATTGGCTCTACTTTAACCTTAAAAGAACACGAAGAATTGGTTAAATTGCTAAAAGAATAAAAAGACATTTTTTCTTGGGCATACGGGGATATGCCTGGAACCGACTTTGAGATTGTCCAACACCGCATTCCTTTGTATCCTGACGCCAAACCAGTAAAACAAAAGTTGCGTAGAGTTAAGCCCGACTGATTGCTAAAGATAAAGGACAAAATCACCAGACAACTCGAGGTAGGATTTCTTATGGTAGCAAAGTACCCCTAATAGGAAGCCAACATAGTGCCAGTACCCAAAAGATGCGAACAAGAACCTCAAGAACATCTTATAGAAAATGATAAACAAAAGTCGAGACTGGCCCGACAAGGTACCCTTCGCCTTATGGGGATACAACACTTCCACGGGGGCAACTCCCTACTCATTAGTTTATAGAATGGAGGCGGTCCTCCCGGTCAAAATAGAGGTTCCATCCCTACGGATCATAATAGAATGCAAAGTGGCCAAAGCCGAATGGTTGCAAGAAAGGTACGAAGAACCAGCCTTGATAGACGAGAAGAGACTATAAGCTCTACATGACACCCAAGTCTACCAAAGAAGAGTAGCAAAAGCATTCAATAAGAGAGTCAAGGCACGAGATTTTAAATATAGAGATTTACTCCTGAAAGAAATTTGAGCCCCAATACATGACCCTAGGGGCAAGTTCAAGCCAAACTAGGTTGGCCCCTACATAGTTAAGAATCTGCTAAGCGGTGGAGAAGCGTGATTAATAGATTTGAATGGAAACGAGTTCATGGAACCTACCAATACGAACCAACTATAGAGATATTACCTTTGAGAGAACCCACTAGGTAAAAAATGGCCAAGGAAAAAATTAGAGTGCAAAAGAAAAGAAAAAAGCCCGCTAGGTGGAAAACCTGTGAGGGCATGAAAAATGAGAAGAAAGCTCGTTAGGTCAAAAACCCAAAAGGGCAACCTAGGCAAAAGTTAGAGTGAAAAAGGAGAAGAAAATACTCGAGTGAACCCTCACCAAACTACGTAAGGCCTGATTCCCATCCAGAGATACGTAGGCAGCCTCACCCCAAGCCCCGTCCACTTCTATCCTAATCTTTTAGTTGGTCCGTCAGCTCATAAAGTGAAGTGTTCATTTAAACAAATGTTGGGCCCCTCGACACTATGGGCATTTTGAACGAATACCCAAGCAAGGTCATACAAAGATCATAACCCCTCTACACTAGGGGCATTTTAAGCATTCTTTGAAAAAGAAGATTTTAAGGCCCCTCGACACTAGGGGCATTTTAAGGTTTTCAAAGTCCTAAAACCCTTAAGCACTAGGGGCACCCTAACACCTACAAAGAAATTATTTGTGAGAATGGACTAAGGATAAGTGTTGTCGGGTTAGGACGATTAAAGGTCGTGTTTCGAGAATAACGTACGCTAAGTTAGGATTGTACGAGAAGTTCTTTGAATACTCAGAGCATAAGATCAAGTAAAATGCGAGCTAAAAGGATAAAGCATGACTAATTCAAAACTTGAGAGAAAGGTGATATTCAATACTTGAATTTATTACCAATGAGTTTTATTCATAAAGAAATGGGCATGACTCTCAAACTTCAAAATTACAATAAAAATAAATTGAAAAGGGAACATCTTCTTTCTAAGGCATAGCAAGGAAAGCGGAAAAAAGAAAAAGAAAAAGATGTTGTTGTCTCTAAACATCTTCTTCAGAATCGGACTTCTCGCTGGTCCATTCCTCAAGATCGGGCTTAGCCACGGTCATAGGCTCCCTATCTTTAGGCCTAATTTTCCATTTAGGTTCCTTTTTAGGATTTGACTCCTCACTAGTCGTGTCCTCCCAAGGCTCTAGTAATCCCTGCACCCTCCAAGAACATTGATAGGCTTTGATGAAACCTGTTGTGAAAGCATAATTCGAAACCCGTCAAAGATCAAAAGCCCTCTGTCGTCGCCCCAGCTGACGCCTGATGCATCCTGAATAACAGTAGGTGAAAGATCCTAGACCTACAAGGATCGCAATGGGAGGGTCCACCAAATCAATAATCATGAGCCTGTCATCAAAGTGCTGAAGATGCTACTTTATCGCATAACCATTGTCAAGCCACTCAAGCCAAGCAGCATGGGTGTGACAAGGGATAAAGATGCTCTGACTAAGGTAATCTTCAGCCCTATAGTTAGGGGTGTCCCAGGGAGAAACAAGTGCTCTATGGTCAAGAAGCCACATCTGGTGAACCAAAAAAATGACCAAGCAATGATATAGGAATTGCAAATGGAATCTAAAAGAGTTTAAAAAATACCTGAAGAAGTAAGTGACTACTGCTAAGGTCACTAGCTCTCCATGTCTTCACAGCATTTAAGCCTAGCGAAGTTTCGGCAAGCACCATGGCAATCAGGTTGCGCCTATGCATCAACTGGTACATAGACACACTTACAAAGGACACAACATGAAGGCAGACACGAAGCATATGATGAATGTGTTGGTCATATAGCAAATCTGACAGTCATCTAGCATCTCCTCAAAAGAAAACTTCTCAAGTAGCCGATCTACCCTCAGCTTGTCATTAACCATTATATGACGAACTTCAGGACCTCTAATACCGCAGATGTTCCATAATAACCTCCAATCAAAAATCAAGGGGTCCGGCATCACAGGAGCATTATCGCATGCCATCCCAGATAAGAATTGAAATTCATCAATGGTAGGGCACAACACTTTATTTCCAAAGCGGAAGATCCTAGTCTCCACATCCCACAAAGAGGCCGAAGCAAGCACCACGTCGGGGCAAGAAGTCTGCTCACAATGTCTAATCGTGGGTAATAAATTAGGGGCAGGAAAGTCCTCAAGCATATTCCCTAGAGAGAAAATCTAAAGAGATAAACCGTGATAGAATTTTGCGTCCATAACAAAAATACCTCAAAAATAACCTAGCAGGACGAATGTTATCCGAATTTGATGCTAGACCCACGAATGAGTTAAAAGGGGACGAGCGCTGAAGAAGATCGATGCTAAATCACCACAAACCACTAGGGCAAGCACTACTTGAGGTCAGGTCATAGCAAGATAAGAAGTCAAAGATCAAAGTTTTTGGCGTTGCTCTTCGCCGACACAAAGAAAAGACTTAAGAGCTTTGAATTTGCAAAGAATAGAGGAGGAGAGGGTCTTATTATAGGCCCCAACTCACAGTAGAAACATAGAAGTTCAACACCTAAAGGATTCCCATAGGTATAAAGTCTTACAAGCAACAGAGTTCGAAGCAAAGTGAACCAACCAGTACAAAAGCCTTGAGGGCCAAACCAGCCATCCTGGCCTAGCCCCTAGGGCCAGGCCGGCCATGCTGATAGAGAAGCCCTGAGGTCCAACTTGGTCATTCTGGCTTAGGCCCCGAAGGTCGGCCTGATCCTGTAGACCTCAACATTACCTTTTGAGCCCTTTTCTACATGTTTTTGGACCTAAAATGAGTCTATCATCTCTAGAGTTCGTTGATAATTTTTTCCTCTTTTATTTGAGTCGTTGTAAGTCTTGATTCAATATTTATTCAAATAAAGCAAGAAGAAATGCCAAATGAAGCAAATAAAAAGGCAAGAAGATTCGCTAATCATAAATCCCTCGAAAAGCAATGTTCATGCAAATATTTTTACAAGAAGAAGATAAAAACTCGAATCACTAACGATCTCTCTTCGAGGTCTCCCTCGTAGTGCATCACAGGGGAGTCGTCTCTAACGTCTCCTCGCTGTTTGCTATTGAGAAAGTAGAGAGTCTAACAGTATCACCGCTCCTCGATGATGAGATAGAACCTCGTGGATGAGAAGAAGAAGAAGCCCTAGGGAAAGAAGGACCCGTTCTCGTAGAAGGAGCAAGCCCACAAGTTGGCTGACCCATAGGACGGGCATAAGCACTAACCTATGGAGGGAAGAACAAGGGAGATCATAAGTATTTTGAAAATCCTAAAGAAAGTAGCCTAGCTAAAAGAAGCCTTACCACATCCCATATTGTGCCACAAAAAGAAGGTGCACTGAATGCAACCTCTCACCTGCGAATAAACGCTCTCAAAGAATCAATGATGTCATAGGCCTTCTGGGCCCAGGAGCAAGAAACTTGCAAGTTACAATAAAGACATGAAAAAAATAGGGAAAATCAAAGGTAACTATAAGAATAACTAAAGCAGGCAACTCACTGAGCCATTCTCAGGGAGAAGGGAAAGATCTCATAACTCATAAGCTCTAAGTCATGAAGCCACATGACTCTGTCTCCACCCATAGATCGGTGTGAAGGGGGATATTGGGAAACCCTCCATCTTCACCTATCGCACCTGCCCAAACAACCCCCTCGAGAGGAAGAATACAGACCCCGATCAAGGAGCCCGCAAACTCAGGCTCAAGAGGAGGGATCCCCTGCGAGAACAGAGACATAAGCCTAGTCCGAACGAACTTGACATAGTCACCCTCCAAAAAGAAGGCCTCAATAAAACTCCCCTGCATCTGAGCGTCGACATCCTCATTACTAGAAAAACCATATATATCCCTCATAAGATGAGGATGAGGTAGAGGAATGTGGAGAATACCATGTCCCAAGGACTGACAAGAAACCCTCTCGCCCAGGTACCACTCTCACCCAATGGGAGCCTTAAACAAAATCTACTACTGAGTTGTAGTCTCAGCATGTATGAAGAGGTTGGATGGAGGCATGCCCTCCCAGGGACTCCATGCAACCTGGTAAAGAAAGGGTTGATGAACAAATAAAAATGACAAAAGTGGCAAAGAAGGAAAATTCAAGTGCTCACTCACCTCCGCAGCCATCATAGCACTGAGGGATGTCCTCACAGTGAGGAGAGAACCAGTGTCCCTCCACTTCCTCATGTACTGCTACATCCACCGCTGTTCGCAACAAAAAGTGCCCTCCACTGAAAAAAGAAAAGTAGAGCCAAAGTCAGAAAGTACTCGAAGTACCACATCTATAAAAAAGGATGTACAATCAAGAAAAAAGAAAGAAATGAAGAAAGTAGATAAGTCAGGAAGTAATAAAGATGCTTACCGCCTTCACGGTTAAAAAGCCAGAAATGCATCTAGCCGCGCCATGTGACAGGACACCCATGTTCCAATACAGGAATGCCAAGGCTGCTCCTCCCCATTCATACTCTCCTAGGGATTCAATATCATACATGGACTCAAGCCCAAATAAATTTTATTATTTGAGTTGGCAAGAAGAGATGCACCCAAAAGATACAAGTTAAGGGCCCTAATCAAGAATGTCTCATTCGGGGCTGTCTCACAAGGAGCGTACCGAAAGCTAGCTCATAAGGAAGTGTAGGGTACACGATTGTCATCATCATGCTCAAACTGGTAGTGCGGCCTAGTCAACTCTCCAGCTCTCCTGAAATCTCAGGAATACTAGTGTCATAGAGCAATGGCCAACCTCTGACCCGTAACCCGATCAACATAGAAAAGTCCAAGGGTGTGAGGGTTATCTGCCCAAAAGGCATATGAAATGTGTTGGTGGTATCCCACCACTGATCGGATAGACCCTGAATCACAAAAGAACTTCGACGAGTCTTCGAAAGAACCGGAAAGTCGTGAAAGTTAGCCCGATCTACGGCTACCCTGACCCAAGGAGGAAGGTTAGCATACCATGCAAAAATACTCTAATTAGACCCATAGGCATTCAGCCGTCCCTACTGTGTCTGTTTCAAGAAAAAGAGAAAAAAATCATTCTTAGTGGCAATAAAGAATAATAAAAAATACTGAGGCCACGCCTAGATCATGAATGAACGCAAAAATATGAGAAAAGCATAAGGAGATTTGAGATAGAGCACATTATCAGGTCTAGAGACATGGCACACACAAGGCATGCCTATGCCCCACCATGCACATGTCTTGACACATAAAGACAAGACAAGCTTGACACTAGATGTTTTGGTTCATGCATTTTATCAAACACCTAGTGTGCATCTTCCAAGAGTCACCTAGATCTAGATCCCTAGACATGAATCATGGCTCAAAATCATAGGGAATCATAAGAGGATGATGATAAGATGATGACTAACAAGTTCTAACAAGAATCTATCAAGAATCAAGCATGAATTTCAAAGAAATTTAAAGATTCAAGCCTAGGCTTCATGTTGACAAAAATGGTAGGGGATGGGGAAGAATACTCACCAAGCCCATATATTTTCGGCTAGAAACATGGTCTTGAGCGTTCTTCAATAGAAAACTATTCGCAAATTTGTCGGAGAACACAAAGGTGTGAGGATTTAGGATGAATTGGTAAGAATAGCTTTCACGGAGTTCTTCATCTCTTTTCGTGATGGATCAAGAAGATGAAGATGAAAACAAAGGGGAAATGATTGGGATTCAAGAAAATGAGTGTTTTAGCTCAAGTTCTTGAGATTCAAACCAAGAAAATCAAGAATTTCAAGTTTTTAAAGAGAGGATGAGTAAAGGAGAGCAAGAGGGGGCATACCAACAATGAGGCTCGACCTCCCCATAAAAGAGATCGAGGGGTGCCCCCATGGCCGAACCTGCCATCATGGCTTGGCCCCGTAGGGCCAGACTGACCCTCTAGGCTTAATCTGGTCCATTTTGCTTCGGCCCCAACTCGAGCGCGTTGGGCCCAGTACAAGGTGTTTTGATGCAAACTTGTGATTTAGATAAGCTTTCAAATGAAAAATCAAGACTTGATTTCAAGCACTAATCGTGTTAATTCTAAAGAAAAATAAAAAAGGAATCTAGAGAAAGGCACTCGGAACGTGCCCTTACCAAAGTTTTCAAGATGAAGAAGAACCATACACGAGTGAGGTCGAGTTACGGCATCGTGGATGTCATTCCACCCTGCCCCAAGCTAAGAATTTCAAGTTGGAAGAAATTTCAAATGATTGAGGTCGAGTTAAGTAGCAAGTATCAAGGACGAAGTC
This sequence comes from Aequorea victoria, assembly GCA_032361285.1. Taxonomy (NCBI): domain Eukaryota; kingdom Metazoa; phylum Cnidaria; class Hydrozoa; order Leptothecata; family Aequoreidae; genus Aequorea; species Aequorea victoria. Next base: position 12,421 of record JAUTBS010000009.1, read on the forward strand.
CCACCTTGCCTTGAAACAAAAAGCCTTCAAAAATAAAGGAATTTCAAATTACTAAGGTTGAGTTACGCACTAGGCATCAGGGACGAAGTCCTATCCTACCTTAAATCAGAGCTTTCAAGATGGAAGACATTTGAGACTGAGCTACACATTAGACATCGAGGACGAAGTCTTACTTTACCTTGAGTCAAAGTGGAAGAAATGATGAACGAATGAGGCCGAGCTACATACCAGGCATCGAGGAAAAAATCCTACTCTACCATGAATCATTGTTTTCAACGACTGAGGTCGAGTTACATACCTGGAATTATGGACGAAGTCCCACTCTGCCCTAAATTAATGCTTTCAAATGATGGATAGAAATTCCAAGCAACTGGGGTCATGTGCTCTTATGAAGTCTTTCAACCCCAAAATGTGTGAATAAAGAAAGTATGACATCACATTCTGGCGCAACTAAGGTTGGGCTTTCATAAGATTATAACAATGAAGTTGTTCAAATCGAGAATGTGATTGGTACGCCACTGCATTACCAGAACGATTGAGGTTGTTGCTTGCAAAGTCATTCAAACCCAGAATGTGTGAACGTAGAAAGTACGCAATCATATTTTGGCACGACTGAGGTCGGGCTTCCATAAGTTTCTTAAAATGAAGTCTTTTAAACCCAGAATGTAATGAAATTGGTGGATATGCCACCATATTCTTGTAAGACTACTGAGGTCGGGCTTTTAGAGGTTTTCCAAAACCTAAATGTGCAGGACGTGGTGGATGCGATACCACATTACTGGAGCAACTACTATCATGTGACAAGACTTGAATGGTAGTGGAACTGCTAAGACGTGAATGGTGGTAGAACCACTAAAGTCTGAGGACTTTGAATGGTAGTAGAACTACTACGTGTTCGAATGGTGGTGGAACCACTAGTCTTTGTCATGTTCTAGAGGTTTTCCAAAACCAAAATGTGCAAAACGTAATGGGTACGCCACCACATTACCGGAGCGACTGTGGTCATATGATAAGACTTAAATGACAATGGAACTACTAACATGTGAATGGTGGTAGACCCACTAAAGTCTGAGAACTTTTGAATGGCAGTAGAATTGCTACGTGTTCAAATGGTGGTAGAATCACTAGTTTTTGTCATGTTTTAGAGATTTTCCAATACCATAATGTACAAAATGTGGTAGGTGCGTCACCACATTACCGAAGCGACTGTGGTCGTGTGACAGGACTTGAATGGCAGTAGAACTACTAACACATTGAATGGTGGTAGAGCCACTAAAGTCTGGGGACTTTTGAATGACAATTGAACTGTTACGTGTTTGAATGGTGGTATAACCATTAGTCCTTATCATTATGATTCGTTGGAAGCAATGTTAAAGATACCTGGATGCGACAGAGATCTTACCCCTTCAATGTTTTCTCTTCGAATGTGACCCTAAATATACATGGACACGGTTGAAATCTCTACCTTATGATCCTAAAGATATCTGAACACGATAGAGTTTTGATTTCATTGATGATTTATTCCTTGAAAGAAATCCTAAAGATACTTAGATGCAATAAAGGACTCTCCATCCCCCGTAAGATTCATTGAGATTTTAGGTATGTGCCCTACAGATACTTGGGCCTCTCTGTGAGTTTTCATTGTTGTTTTAATGCTTAAACTTTGAAGCAACCCTAAAGATACTTGGGTGTGACAAAGATATTTTTATTAATTTTATTAATGAGGTTGTTTTCTAGCCCATGCATTATGCCTTTTCAAAATACTTTGTCTTTGGTTTTAACATTCGTTCTGATGCACGCTTGGCACTACATGAGCTCTGTCAAAGAGGGGCACCTGTAGATACCATATTTTGATAGGGTATAATGCACTGGGTGTCACACCCCAATTTGGGACGATGACTGGCCATGGATCATGGATCATGGGTCTTGGCCCAATGAACCAAGTAAGCCTAAACATGCAATTAGCTAATCATATGCTAATTATTATTCAATTTTCAGGAATTTAAGCAGTTAAAATCCATTATAATTTAAAGTGGGTCAAACTTCCCATAATATCTCAATCATAATATTGTCTCAACAACTCATAATTAAATGTATTTATTAATCAATGTGAAAGCTAGAGATAAATGCATGTCCTAGAGGTCTTTATTCTTAGATCCCTCGTAGCATCCATCATCAAGATCTCTCCTCACAGACTACCTGAAATGTTATGGTACAACGTCAGTCAAAATTGGTGAATGGACACATATATAATAGGATTTAGTTCAAAACAGGGGACATGAAAATAGTTTTGTACAGTAATATAGTCATGGTATGATACATACAGTAATATAAAAAGGGTGATAACACAACCCAATATTTCCTTTCCTTTTCAAAATATTCACTTGTTCCTCGTGAGCTCGATATCCAGACGAGTCACCAACATTTATCAAAATAATTATAATTTTTTACGCATATTAAGATATGCCAACAATAT